>JAJTUV010003464.1:0-99455 GCA_021653895.1 Mastomys natalensis | reverse complement strand
AAAAAAAAAAAAAAAAAAAAAAAAAAAAAAAAAAAAAAAAAAAAAAAAAAAGAAAAAAAGAAGGGGGAACCAAAAGGAAAAAGAGAAGGGGGAAAAAAAAAAAAAAATTTTTCTAGCCCTTCCCCTTTGCAAGTATAAATTATTTTTTAATGCCTGGTGCTGCAATAGTTCAAACATTCTTCAGGCCGGGGGCATAGCGGGTGTAACGGGGGCAGCGCGTCTCATTTCCTGAGAACCCGGGGCCACGAAGGCTCTGGATGCCACACATAGAGAGCTACAATAGATTTTTAGGAAGCAAAGAAAGAGTGCAATTTGGGGGCTATGAGTTTGTAAAAGCAAAATTGTTTTACTATGAAGAAGTCCATGGGAACAATAAAGATTTTTATGTTGTACATCTGTGTGCTGGAGAGAGTCTGTGTGTAGAGTGCTTGCCTAGAATGATGAAGCCCAGGGTTCGATTCCCCAGCCTGGGAGCACATGCCTGTAAGGCCAGCTCTGGGAGCAGAGGGCAGGAGAATCGGAGGTTTAAAGTTGACCTCACTCACATAGTGAGTTTGAGGCCAGACTGGACACAACAAAGCAGAAACCAGAGAAACGAGTATGCTTCAAGTCGATTAAGAGACCAGATGGGGCAAAAAAAAAAAAAAAAAAAAAAAAAAAGAAAGAAAGAAAGAAAGAAACGGCAACGCAATGATTTCACAGGGGTGTCACTGGGGCATGTCACCACAGGGAAGTCCTGTCAGACATCCTTAAGAAATGGAAGGCAATACACAGAGTAGAACCAGTCAGCAAAGGCAAAGGAATCCTGTAAGGCAGACTCCAGAGGAATCAGCAGGAATCATTCCGGATCCCGGGGTAGCTGTAAGGCTAGGAAGTGAGGCTAGGAAGTGACGGGTGGAATGGAAGGTTTGAATTTTCTGAGTGACCAATATACTCATAAATTATACTAGAAAATATAACTCGAAGAAAAGAAAAGCAAGAACCTTTCTGTTTTTTGTTCCTTCCTTCGTTCTCTCCTTCTGTCCTCCTCCTACCTCCACCTATCTGTTTTGTCAGAGGTGGTACCCACGTGTCTCACCCTCAAATCCAGAATCCACCTCGTGGGTCTCAGTTCTGGCTAGCTAGTTCCTATTTGGGAAACTAGTCCAGCATTTTCTGCACTGACGCATTTTAAAATAGGAAAGACATCTTTGGAAATACCCATCGGGCATCAGCCGGTTTTTTTTTTTCTTTCGACCAATAGGAATAGAGAACAAAGTAGCGTCACTTGTTTCCAGCAGATGTAACTGCTAAGAAGGGCTGGTTTGAGCTGAGCTTTCAGGAGAAAGTATGTAAGGAGGGGGCGAGGTGGGGAGGACTCTGATAGGCGGTAGGGGAATTGCTGACAAGCTGGTTTAGTGGGAAAAGGGAAGATCTGCTGTGCCAAGAGACCACAGCTTGGGTCGCGAAGCCAGGTAGAGAGGGAGGGTTTCGTATGTGATACTCGCTGGGGTGGAATGGACATCAGACATTCTTTGAGGATCTATGGGAAGTCCCGCTCAGTGTAAGGGGAGGAAGTGAATGTGATTCCCCTATGCCCCCTGCTAATGATGCGTTGTACTGGGTAGGTGAGGTGGGGTCTGGATACGTCTATAGTTTAAACTTGTCATGGAAGAGGGTGAGACGGTCGAGTTAGCACGCACGTGCCCCAGCAAGGCAGCCCAGTCTGCGCTCCCGTCCCAGTTAATCACAAGAAATCTTTATTGTATTTTTTTTTCATCTGTTGGATCTTTAGCATCTAATACATTTCCTATTACTGAATAAATATTTTAAATTAACTGGATGAGATACTAAGAATTAATCATCTTTAGTGATCCAAGGATTTTTTTTTTAATAGTTCAAACCAATTTTTCCTAAACCCAAGTTCTAGGAATTAAAAAATATTAGTTTGGGTGCTGGAGTGATGGCTCAGTGGTTAACAGGAACTGACTGCTCTTCCGGAGGACCTGGTTCGTTTCCAGGAACCCACATGGCGGCTCACAGCCGTCTGGAACTCCACTGCCAGGAGACTCAACCCTCTCTTCTGGCCTCCATGGGCTCTACATGCATGTGGTACACAAATATGCATGCAGGCAAAACATTCATATATATAAAATGAAAATATTTTTTAAACTAGCTTGTCAGAGCATCTGGATAAAGTCCTATGTACCTTCATTTGGACCAGCAAGCATTCTGTTTTTTTAAAAAAAATCTTACTGTTGTTGCCTTTGTAGCAATCACAGCCTTGAACTACACTCTCTAAACACTATTATTTAAGAATAGTTTTATTTTCAAGTCTTTCACATCATCTGTCTCTGGCCGACTCCCCAGCCGAGAAGACATACCCAAAGTTGTGGGGAAGGGACAAGTGTCACTATCGCCTGGGAGCAAAGAATAATTTTCATAGGAAATACATATAATCAAGGTGAAATTAAAAATGACCTTTGCCGGGCGTTGGTGGCGCACGCCTTTAATCCCAGCACTTGGGAGGCAGAGGCAGGCGGATTTCTGAGTTCGAGGCCAGCCTGGTCTACAGAGTGAGTTCCAGGACAGCCAGGGCAACACAGAGAAACCCTGTCTTGAAAAACCAAAAAAAAAAAAAAAAAAAAAAAAAAAAATGACCTTTTACCAAAAAGAAAACAACAAATTATAAATAAGTGGGAAGAGATCAAGGACCTAAATGAAGATATAATCCATAAAGTCAAAAAAAATAGCTTTTACATTTATTTATCTATTGTGTCTCTCTGCATGTGTGTGGAAGTCAGAGGACAACTTACAGAAGCTAATCTCCCTCCACTGTATGGGTCCCAGAGATGGAACTCAGCCTTGGGGGCAGGCAACTTCATCCCATGAGGCATTGCACTGGCTGTATTCTGAGTCCCTATTGGGTCCCATGGACCTAAGGTTTATGGACTTGAGAAAACTCACTTTGGAGCAGTTGCTTCTAGAGCAGAATTCCTGCTACCACCTGCTGGAACTGCGTGGCTGCCAGTGTCAACTGTCTGCCTCTCTCTCTCTCTCTCTCTCTCTCTCTCTCTCTCTCTCTCTCTGCTCCAGGACTGCTGGGTTCCCTGAGTTAAATGCTGGGATCCATTGTCCAGTTCCTTTACAATTCTATAGCCATCTTTACATCTCATTTATTGCTGTAATTCCTCACATGAGGCAGACATGGGCAGCCCCTATGTGAGAAGTATTAACTCATTGTCCACAAGCAGACACAGGTGAGCCCTAATGGGGTTTTATCCTTTCTTCTCCAAATAAGGAAACTTTCAGGAGAAAAGTTCCAGGCTCAAGCCAAGTACAGAAACTCCTGTTTGGACCCCCAGATTGAGTGCAAACCCCATCCCTGCCTCTTGGGGTCTGTGCTCAAGAATGTTTGTTTGGGTTTTGATGAAACTAAAGGGTGTTTCTAGCCTCAACATTCCTAGTAGTTCCAAGCAGATCTGGCTGAATTTCTATTTGATTCATTGCCTACTTATGAGAGAGAACTCTATAATATCGCCTACAGCGCAGTGATGGTGGACCCACCAGGCACCCCGAGCCGTGCACCTGACACTGTGTCAGAGGTGAGAGAGAGCAGCCCTTTGCTGCACGTGAGAAGAAGAGAAAGGGGAAGCCAGCCAAGGGTGTAGGTGGCAGGTTCCTGTGAGTCACTTCTCTGGAGGGATCGACGGGATGCTCTGACAGGCATGGGGTCCACAAGAGGAAGTGAGGTGCAAATTCCCCTCAGGACCACGGTACATCACATGCCAGTTTGGAGCGTCACTCAGAATTTAACAGGGAAGTAACAGAAAAGTTCCACCTCACACAATGCGGACATCACCATCATCACCATCATTGTAATTATTATTAATTATTGTGTCATTGGTCACTGTGATCATTGTGGATGGTGTGTAACCTCACAATCTCTTTGTTTTCTCACTATCTTGGTAGATGAAAACCCAATGTATCTGGAAAGAAGGTCTCAGGGGTCATGAACCACTGGAAGACGAGTTCTCTGTACTGAGTGGAAATAGGGGCTGTCTGTTTGTGCTTTGATCCTGTGTGGCCATGGCCACTTTCAGAATGAGTTCCAGTACATGTCTTCACCCCCACCATTAACACAGCCCAAACTATGAGGACCTGACTCAACCAATGCAGTTGATTTGGGGGGACTTATTGGTAGTTTAAAATTATTTACTTGTTTATTTTTACATGTATGGGTTTTCTGCCTGTATATGTAACTGTGCCTGAAGATGTCAGAAACGGAGATCAGATGTCCTGTAACTGGAGTTACAGATCATTGTGGGTCACCTTGTGGGTGCTGGGAACTGAACTAGGGTTCTCTGCAAGAGCAGTCAGTGCTCTAACCACAGAGCCATCTCTCCAACCCCTCCCTGGCAATTTAGTAGGCAAAGCATAGCTAACCTGGGGGTCCTGACACTCACTAGGACTGAATGGACACATAACTGGAGTGCCCTCGGCATTTCCGTGATGGAAGAAGGTCACTTGAAGTCTTTAAGTTGCCCTTGTTTGCAGCCTCAGTTTTGATTCAGACCTGAGGGTGTGTGCCAGCCAGGTCCCAAACCTTGGCTGTGACCCAGAGCTCAAAGCAGCCCCTGTCTGCACACCCTCCTGCTGATCCTCACCTCATGTAGAGCCTTTTCCAGACAAAGCCATCAAAAGACACGCCCACAAACTGAGTTCCATCCATCTCCTACCCAACCCCCAAATTCCTGTCAGGTAATGCTTCCACAACAAGAAAACAGTGCAGAAAATGGATTCAAATAACACTAAAAATCAGACAGTATAAGGACCTATAGAAAGAATATCTAGTTATTGGGGGGAGGATATCTATTAAACACATAGAGAAATCTGGATTTATGTATTTAATAAAAAATAAAATATTATTAAAATTTTTGAGGCTGAAAAAGATTTCTATGGGGTTTTTTTTTGTTGTTTTTTTGTTTTGGTTTTTGGTTTTTTCGAGACAGGGTTTCTCTGTGTAGTCCTGGCTGTCCTGGAACTCACTCTGTAGACCAGGCTGGCCTCGAACTCCCAAGTGCTGGGATTAAAGGTGTGCGCCACCACCGCCTGGCCGATTTCTATGTTTCTTAAAGATAAAATATAATGTATATACTTAAAGCAGTTTCATTCAACATCTGTATGAAGTTTTGTAAAGTTGAGGCTGTTTTTCTAGAAATCAATATGACAAGTGATTACACACACGCGCGCGCGCGAAATCTAAAACCACAATGATTTTGTAAATATAATTAGCTTCCCCATTAACATTTGCTTAAAATTTTTTCAGAGTTCTGCTTATTTTTATTGATCTTATATGGAGACAATGTTTTCATTTATCTTATAATTATCTATAATGACAGTGATAATAATTAGAGCCCTATAATAAAGAGTTAATTCTAAGCTAGGTTCTGGACAGTAGAGTGTCTTTGCAGTGTAGCTGGGTCCTCTGCTCTCCACCCCTCACTCCCCAGATGGTGTATCCCCAGCAAGGAAGCAGAAGCTGAGCTCAGAAGCTAACCGGAACTAACTGCCGGAAGCCTCAGCCTAAGCAGCACGCATTGATTGCATTCTCTTCAGCCAATGAGGAGCAGGCGTGGGCAGCGTCACTTGTCTCCGGAAGAACACGCTGTCGGAACTCACAGGAACAGAGCCACAGTACAGACACAGGCATCTCACGTCTCAAAGCCAACAAAATCTGGAGTAAAGGAGACTTGTATAATAAAACTTTCTAACGTATTCAGTGCAACGTGGAAAGCTGAAGCACTGGCCCAGGGTCCTGGGTAGAAATATGATATAAATCAAATAAATGAAATTCCAAAATGAGCAGCGTAAATCTGAAAACTAATAGAGATGATAAACAGGCCTTAAATTCTGTTAAAAAAAACAAAAAAAAAACAAAAAAAAAAACAACCTAATTATATTAATCTCCACAGTCCTGCCTGCCTTCCACAAAGCGAGCAAGTGCTAACACTGGCCGTCCACTGTAACCTTCGCCTCTGAGCCAGACATGGTAGCTCTAGGTCAGCGGTTCCCAACCCTTTCACAGAGGTCACACATCAGATACCCTGCATCTCAGATTTATGATTCGTAACAGTAGCAAAACTAAGTTATGAAGTAGCAACGAATAATTTTTATAGCTGGGCTCAGAAAAACATGAGCAATATTAAAGGGTCGCGGTATTAGAAAATATTGAAGGTTGAGAACCACAGCCCTAGGGGAGCTGTATTCCACACTTCCGAGGCTGAAGCAGGAGAATTACAAGGTTGAGACCAGCCTGCGGAGGGTGATGCTTTTGTTTTGGTTTTGCTCTGTCATCAGATCCCTAAATAAATCAAACACAGTAATCCTAACCTACCACTTGGCTAAAAGCCCTTATAGATCCGACCCCAAGTGGCTGAAGGCTCTTATAGACCCGGTCCTCTCCCTTTGGGC
This sequence comes from Mastomys natalensis, assembly GCA_021653895.1. Lineage (NCBI taxonomy): Eukaryota > Metazoa > Chordata > Mammalia > Rodentia > Muridae > Mastomys > Mastomys natalensis. Next base: position 93,002 of record JAJTUV010003464.1, on the reverse strand, counting down.
AGCAAAACCTTATAAATGAACCTTAAATGTCTCGGACATTCAGAGATCAAAGAAAGACAATGCAGGAAAAACTTTACATTGTTACAGTTTTCTCATTGTATAGTTTGTGAACTAGACATAGTTTATGCCACTTTGTGCCTTTTTTTATTGTATTAAGTGACATTTAACACAGGTCTTTAAATACTATTCAGTAAGTGTCGACAAATACATACACTCTTATAACTCACACACTATCAAGATGTGGTTATCTATGTACACATAAAAATCATATGTCGGGGACATGAGAAGTGATACTGTCTATGGGGATGATTGGAAATAATGGAGGACAGCAGGACTGTGGGCGAGCACAGCCGAGGTGCACAACAACTTGCATCAAAGTGTATTTACAAAACCCAATACTATGTACAAGGAATATGTACCAGTAACAATTTATTTTAAAAGAGATGTGGGGCTGGGAGATGGCTCAAGGGTTAAGGGTATTTGCTGCTCTTGCAGAGGAACTGAGTTTAGATCCCAGAATCCTCGTTGGTGTCTGGACTTGCCTGGACTCCAGGGTCTAATGTCTCTTCTAGATTCCACATGTCATACCTCCACACAGACACACAAATCACATAATTAAAAACAATGTTCAAAATAGAAAAATACACTCAACGAACTGCACACAGAGTGTGCCAAACCTTGGACTTAGCCCATTTGGCCACCAATTTTATGTTATAGAATAATCTTCTCTGCTCTAAGATTGTAATAAAGGAATTATATAGCATGTAATCTTTTAAAAATATTTAGTTATTGCTTCTATTTATCTGTATATGTGCATGCCTGTATGTGTTTATGTGCACCACACACATAAAGGTGCCAAGGGCCAGAAGGTGCCCAGGAATTGGAGTTCCAGGCCATTGTGGGCCTCATGTGGGAGCCCTGTCCCTCTGCAGCAGTCAGAGCTGTTAACCATGAGCCTCCCTCCAGCCTTGGCATGTCTTCCTGTTTCTGACTTCTTTTTGTGGGTGCTCATCTTTGCTTTTATTTTTTTAATTTATTTTTAATAAATTTATTATTTAAATAAATATTTGTAGTGTGTGTGTGTGTGTGTGTGTGTGTGTATTTTCTACAAGAGCATCATGTGTGTGCTGTGCCCTCAGAGGTCAGAAAGGGCATCAGATTCCCTGCAGCTGGAGTTACAGATGGCTGTGAGCCAACTTGTGGGTGCTGAGATCTGAACTTGTGTCCTCAGCAGGAGCAGCCAGTGCTCTTCTCCGGCTGAGCCGGCTCTGCGCCCTCACCTCTGCTTTGATTTCTGTCTGTAGCTTTCCTATCTATTACTGAGTAAGGTCTGCTGTAAGAACTGACCACGGATTCTCCACAGTGCGCTCTCCCTACAGAGCTGCCTGCAAGTTGTGCAGGGGACTTCAGGGATGCAGCTTTTGTGAGTCATTGCCAGGTGGGGGTGGGCTGTGTGTGGTGGCTGACCCAGAGGGTCAGGGTATGCCTGTAACTCCTATCCCATGATCCTGTTCACCAGAGAAAGGAAAGAGAAACATTGCCAGCCAAATCACTGGCCTCCCAGTAAAGGGCTGTTGGAGCCAAGGATACTAAGAAAACTGTTGCTTCTGCTTGTACAGCTGTGGGTGAACTGGCGTGGCCGAGGCCCCCGGAGCAGATGGGAACTCCTATGCAGGCAGAGGACACAGTGACTCCTCTTCCTCAGACAAGTCCAGCTTGCTCTTAAGGCTTCCGGCTGTGGCCAACTCAGCCTGATTGTCCAGGATCATCTGTCTTACTGAACGTCATCTGGTTACAGAAATTAATCACCCATAAAATACCCTCCAGAGATATATGGGTATTTGGTTGAATAACAGGGCACTATAACCTAGACACTCAAAACCAGTCACTATATTATCTGGGGGAATTTTCCCTTATTCCACTAACAAGTGGGTCCAAGTAGACAAACTCTGTGATTACTTTAATACATTTGCCTAGAAGAGGCAAGCCCTCAACGAGGCTAAAAGCCAGAGCCACACCTACTTCATTGTGTCCAGGCAGGTGCTGAGGTGTCCCACCCCTCACAGTCTCCACCTCTTTGCAGGACAAGGGCTTGCACATCATCTCAGACAGAGGAGCTGGCCCAAATGTCCCAGGAGCTTGTGGCCCTCCACAGAGTGAAAAAGACTCAACTTCTATAAGCAATGAACTCCCAATGGTTGCTGAGACTTAATCCTCAGACCGCACATTCACTGAAAATAGTCACATATAAGGCAATAAATGTGGAAAATCCAGTAGTTTGGGAAGAAAGAAATTTCTAAGCTACAAAAATTCCTTTCAACATTAGACTAGACAGTCTTACAGTAAAAAACATTTTAAGAATAACTGAGTCTACCCAGAACTTTCTCGTGTATGTTCACTGTCCCTAAATTTCCTTTAGAACACAAAGGTTACTAAAAAAGAAGAGGGAAAATCTAGATAAAACAATGTGTAACACCGGGGTTTCTGCCCAGAGACAAGATCCTCACCAACCGGGTTTACACAAAGCAGAAAGAGCAAAGAAATTGACTGGCCACTGTCTATGGAGACAGCTTGGAGAGATGAATCAACTCACAATTTGAAGTACTCTGTACACACTATGGAAAGAAATAAAGAAAAGAAAAATTTTAAAAAACAACTAACTCATGATACATGCAAGCCTGACAAAGTTCGGGTGTCGAGGTTGGAGAAAGAACCCAGGAAAGGAATAAATTCAGGGGAGACTTCCTGGACAGTGCATGCCCAGACAGTTATGAAGAACAGTATTATTGTGGCTGAGTTCATCTGTCCATGAAGCTTTTCAGAAATCCCCCCTCTCTTGCCGTCTGCGCACATAAGCACAAAAACAGAGTCTGACTCGGAACCCCTTCTTCCCAGCATTCCCTCAGTCCCCTCTGAGCAGAGCCTGCAGCAGGTCCAGGGACTTCCCCTAGCCTCTTCCAGGCCTCTCAATACAAAGTCTGCAGCTGGCAACAGTGACGTCATCACAAGGGAATTTCTGATTGGGTCTGGCGAGTTTGGTTTGGGTGGTGATCTCCTTGCTGGATCCTCAAATCTCTTGAGACTCAGGAGAGCAGCTGCAGAGACCACCCAGAGGACAGGATGCCACTCAGCAGAGCTCTGATTCTGGGGTCCTTGCCTGACCACCGTGCTCAACCGCTGTGGCGGTGAAGACGACATTGAGGGTGAGTTGTGCAGCTGAGGGAGGCCTGGAGCCGGGCGATGGGAAATCCACAGAAGAGGGAGATACACATTCTCAATATTAGGCAGTCTAACAACTGTGTGATCTCTTCTTCGGGAGCTCTGGTTGGCGAGCACAGCTCGTGATCCACCAAGCCATGGTTCTAACAGTGGTCCCGGTGAGGGAAGGATAGAGGGCTCTGTGACAGCGGGCTTGTCTCAGAACTTGGGTGTGTTTCCACAAATGAACAGTTTTAATTATTAAAAATCCATGAACTATTACTCTCAAATTTCTCTGAGAGTCTCTGAAGCCCTTCCTACCTGTAGTGTGTCCTCAGGAATCATGTACATAAACACACAGCAATGCTTTCCTTATGTTGGGGTTTACACACACCCTTTTCAAGTTAGCTGGCCATGGTGGGAAGGAGCTCACCATTTACTGAGCAATCCTCCGGGATCTGGGTTGCATCATGTGTCACCTCATAAGTTACTAAGTCAAGTAAAATATATAGTTTAAATGTGATTTTAAAATAGTGGAAACCAAGGTGGGCCTGGCAATGCATGCTGTAACTATATGTTTAGGTACTGAAGCAGGAGGATCCCGAGTTTCAAGGATAGCCTGATCTTATAGTGAAATCGTGTCTCAAAAAAGTATCCATTCATTAGTAAATGTGTATAAATGCCAATTTTCTTCTTTGTTTCCATTATAGATATGTTTAATAATTTTGTAACAAGTTAAGAAATATGGGCTGCCAGTTCTACATCTGGCTTATACCCCATGAAGTTCTTTGACAACACCTGGGGCAAGCACAAGCTACACCTGCCTATGGCCTCTGCCTGTGTTGCCTGCCTCCTCCACACTCTGGTGACATTCCTCGTCCTCTCTCAGATCCCTCCTTAACTCCATGCTGTGTTACAGACATGAATAGGAGCTGTGTAAAATAGCAGATGAAAAGTCAAATGTCTGAAACAGGAAGTGAAAGGGGTTGAGCACCCTTGTGAAGCATGGCTGCTCTCTTCCCAACTTTGGTGGAAAGTAGAAGTCTCATCTGCTTCTCCAGGGGGGTTGGCTCCTTTGTATCCAATTTCTTTCTTCAGTGTCACACTAGGGTGCCTCAATCTGGTGTGAGCAGGCACCTTGGGCACTGTTCTGTGGAACCACAGAACTGAAGGGCTTCATAAAAATATCCCCATTTCTTTTTAATTTAGAAGAAAAACTAGAAATTTCAAGGTCTAAGAAATGCTTTGATTTAATTTAGCCTATATTACATTTTCTTATATATAGAATATGACTTTCAATATTTTCATCAAGGAAGGCCCCAAAGGTAAATGCATGGGCATCACAGGTCCTAGCTCAGCCCAGGTCATCGCTGACCCTGACTTTCACATGGTTCTGACACCTGTCTGTCATTGCCAAAGTCTCCATGGGCCTCAAAACTAGCAATCATCACTCAATACTCACTTTGTCAAGCATTTGCTCAGCCAACAAGTCGTGCTGAAGTATATAAACCTGCTGCCTGCCCCAGGGGAGTGGGTAGACTAGCGAGGGAAACAGATCAAGGTCAGGAAGCAGAAAGGCCTTTGTGTGGAGTGGACCCAGCTGAGGACAACACTGTACCAGCAGGGGGCAGTGCGGAGTCCTCAGCAGCACCTGAGGCGCAGGACGAGCACCCGCTGAAGTGAACGCCGTGTACATCACAGTTGGAAAAGACGTAGAGAAAGTTTATTAATAATGAATAAGGGAGCTTTGATGAAGAGGTGTGGCGTGTTATCGGCTGATAATACCAACCAAGATGGCCGCACTGGGAATGTAAAGGCCAGCAGAGCAGTCAAATATGGATAGCCAGACAGACAAAAGGGAGTTGGGGGGATCATAGTGCAGTCAGAAGCCTATTAATTAAAACTGAGCAGAAACCTTCAGAGTAGAGGAGGGTTCAACAAACAGGAAAACAACAAGAGCAACAACAACCTTCGTTTCTGTGAGGAAGAGACCCCTGCTATCAGCAGGGTCATGAAAGGATGGCAGAGTTTTGATTGGCAGTCGCTGTGCAGAAATGACTGTAACTTGCCCACAGCCCCTCACATCACCTTACATACACTCTGTCTGTCAACTGACCTCTCCTCACATTCACCAAGCCTGGTGACTGTAGAGGACAGGCCTGGCTGCCCAGTTACCCCTTGAACAGACTATGTCTGACACTTGCTAGAACTCAACAGATGAAGAAGAGAGAGAAGATTTTTAAAACAAAGTAAATAGTAGATCTCTGCCTTGCTGATGTCTACTTGATGATAATGTCTACTTGGCGTTCTTTGGGTTCAGCTGCCGGCACTGGCGGCCTTTCTCCATGGCAGCCACACATGCTCACTGTCTGAGGAAAAAGCTTTAATTCATGATGAATCTACAAGTGACCATCAGGGTTGATTTAGAAATAAATAAGAGGTGAGGGTTGACAGAAGCACAGAATCCAATAAAATCTCTACTTCTTTTAGACCAGAAGAAACCAGAACACCATCTTGTGGGTCCCCAGTTAATGCAGGAGCTTTAGACAGAACAGTTTCCACACACTTTGTCATGATGTCACTGCTCTCTTATATAAGATTCTATATGCTCTTCCTGTGTTAAAAAAGAAGAAAATTCCTTGTGTGAAAAATGCCCTTTTTTGAAGGAAAATAAAATGTAATAGATATGTTATTAACTGATAGAAGATCAATGAGATACAAAACCTAATACGAGAAGGAAATACACTGACTGAATCTTTGAAAAGAAAGCTTTCTCCCTCAGTTCATGTGTAAGCTACTTGGCTTGAGCCATCCATGCGCCAGACAGTGGACGAGGCAGTCGGGATGGCAGAAATCAAACACATGACATTCCACTCTTATATGGCAGGTGTCACAGAGGAAAAGACTGGAGTGTAGCCCACACCGAGAGCGGGAAGGAGGAGCAGATGGTGAAAATGAACCACAAAAATGAAGTTCATGGTATTTTTAAAAGCATTTTCTATCAGTTTGTTTAATAACATTCTTATTCTTCCTGTTTTCCATTTTTCCACTGTCCACCCAAATCCATCAGCCGACCACATAGGCAACTATGGTATAGATGTTTATCAGTCTTATGGACCCAGCGGCCAGTACACACATGAATTTGATGGTGATGAGTTGTTCTATGTGGACTTGGGTAAGAAGGAGACTGTCTGGAGGATTCCTGAGTTTGGCCAACTGACAAGCTTTGACCCCCAAGGTGGACTGCAAGAGATAGCTACAGCAAAACACAACTTGGACATCATGATTAAGAAGTCAAATTCAACCCCAGCTACCAACAGTAAGTGCAAACCACCCTGCTCCACCCTCTCCTCCCTGGGGAGGGGGTTAGATATGATCTGTGTTTAAATTGTTCTATAAAATCCTCTCTTTCCCAAGGAGCACTCAGATATCTTCATCACTGGATACTCATCCTCTCTCATCTTACAAATCACACATTTTATGTAATATACAGTTTACTGTTCCCATAATGTACTCTTTGAATCTTTTGAAAAGACCCCAACAGACATCCTCCCTCACACCTAGAGAAAAGGGCACAGGGGGTAAACTGGATGCAGTGCACATTAGCTCCAAGCAGAGGGACAATTAGGCTCTTTGACTTTCATTGTGTGCGAGTCTTGTCAGGAGGGAGGGCTCCCTCACCAGACAGTGCAGAGCTTCAGGGAGAGATGCTCCCTCAGCCTCTAACATCCTGACCGTCTCCTTTGCAGAGGCTCCTGAGGCGACCGTGTTCCCCAAGTCCCCCGTGTTGCTGGGTCAGCCCAACACCCTCATCTGCTTTGTGGATAACATCTTCCCTCCCGTGATCAGCATCACATGGTTGAGAAACAGCAAGTCGGTCACAGACGGCGTTTATGAGACCAGCTTCCTCTCCAACCCGACCATTCCTTCCAAAAGATGTCCTACCTCACCTTCATCCCTTCTGACGATGACGTTTATGACTGCAAGGTGGAACACTGGGGCCTGGACGAGCCAGTTCTGAAACACTGGGGTGTGTATGAGCTCTGCCCACCTCTGGCACTTCCAAGTTCATTGTCATCTCTAGACCAGCATGTCTTCTGGCCCTCCAGAGACAGAGCAGGAAAATCATCACAAGTTTAAGACCATTTATCAATTTTAAAGTGTTTCTAAGGCTAGATTTCAAGGTCTTCCATAACACCAGCCCCCAAAGTCTATGTAGATTAACTTCCCCCCCTCACCCTGGCCCTATCTTACACATATATGAACATGCTCCCTTCTGACTCCAAAACTTGTCTTTCTCAGAACCTGAGGTTCCGGCCCCCATGTCAGAGCTGACAGAGACTGTGGTCTGTGCCCTGGGGTTGTCTGTGGGCCTCGTGGGCATCGTGGTGGGCACCATCTTCATCATTCAAGGCCTGCGATCAGGTGGCCCCTCCAGACACCCAGGGCCCTTATGAGTCACACCCTGGAAAGGAAGGTAACTGCTGGTGTTTGTGGGAGCCAAAGATAACACACAGGGGAAGCAAAGGAAGGGGAAGGATTAGTGAAAACATGGTTGGGACATGGTTGGAGAACTGTGCTGTGATATCATCACAGCTCAGGAGCCTCTGAAACCCATCTGTCTCCTGTCTGTTTTGTGGCAGGCATGTGACCCTCTCCTGGGAAGAAGTGGTGTGCTGGGTGACCTGGAGCAGTGTGTCTTCCAGCCCAATGCATCATCATCTTTGTCTTTCCCACATGTCCCCCATCTGTCTTTTCCCTTGGCCCTGGGGCTGTCCCCTCTCACACCTCACACACCCTTGGAATTCTCTCAGAACCTGAGTGTTGGCATCTTCCAAACTGTTTCTACTGTAGACTCACTCAGAGATTCTGACTCAGTAGCTCCACAAAACCAATAAATCTTCTCTTACGTGTTTTGGTTTGTTTTCCTTCCTTCATTTTGGAGCTTACTGGAGCCAGGCCCATGTAATCTCATTTTCAGTGACACAGGAACAACCAAATACAGTCCAGAATGCTTGGGTAACTTAGCTGAGGTTGAACATTCTCTCTTCATTTGTTCTCAGCCCTGACCACTTTCTTCTGTGTCTAGTCAGGTACATGAGTTAGGATGTGAAATCTGCCTCAGTGTACACTTGATGTGAGGAAATACCAAGGCACAGTGTACATCCAGTAATCCCAGCATTCAGAGACAAAGCAAGAGAGTCCTCACAAGGTTAAGGCCAACCTGGTCTGCCCAAGGCAAGCTGGAGCTATAGAGGAAGGTCCTGTCTAAAAAATTAGAGACAGAAAAGAAAAAAAGAACTACATTTATTTTACATAAGCTCTAATGAAAAGAACTTTGAATCTCAAATGTGAATAAAAGTTTTAAGAAATGTTATCAGAAGTCAAAATTGTTCTCAAAACATATGGACTCTTGGTGTGCCTCTGAGCTCATTTCCAGAGACAAATATGTGAGGTGACAAGAATTAGCCTGAATATAGGCAGCAGCATCTTGTGGGCTGGGACAAAGAAAAAATGAGCTAGCCCTCACCTCTATCTGCATCTTGACTGTGGATGCAATGTAACCAAACACCTCATGTTCTCCCTGTCTACCTCATCATTGTGGACTGTGTTCCCTCAAACTGTGGGCCAAAGTAAATCCTTCTCCCTCCCTCTCTCCATCCCTCCCCCTCCTTCACATCTTCCCTGCCTTTCTCCCTCCTTCCTTCCCTCTCTCTTCCTTTCCTCCCCACTTCTCCCTCCCTCCATAAGATGCTACTGTCCTGTGTCTGTTACAGCAACAAGAGAAGTAACTTCTCTAGTGACAGAGCTCACTCTCAAAGCTGAGATGACAGGATCCTATAGGCCCACAGCTGGATATGTGGCCTTTCATTAACCAAAACTTTGCCATGTGGTGCATGGCTCTGGCTATATTTTAAATTTTGATAAAATATACAGATAATTATTAAAGTAATATGTGGTATAGAAAACTTTAAGATTGTGATGTGACAAGGGGCATGTCCTGTGCTCTCACAACAAAATAAAAATCCATAAAGCAGGAAAGGAAATTCAGATCAGATGACTGAAGGCTTTAGATTTTTATAATACAAACCTGAGCTTATAGATTCAAGTGGGGGGTGGGGGGGGGGTGAGGGGGAGATGTTGGTGGTATTGGGGGTGTTCAAACGGAATGGGGACAAAGCGACGCGTGGAGGGGCTGGGACGAGGGGTGACACAGAGAATAGAGTGGAATTTGTCGGCTTTAATGAGGGTTCAAGCGGGCTGATGAGATGGGAGAGTGTATGGGGTCTTTATAGATATGATCTTGTGCGATTTCGGATAGATGAAGACAACTGCGCTTGAGAAATTGATACCAATTGGTACTCTTTTACTGAGAAACATATATAATTGATGGGTAAGTGCATAATACAGAAGACAAATTTGAGGGAAAGGGTAAATAAAATTACCTAAGAGCGGTCCTGAGGTAATAAAACAACATCATCGTTAATGGCAAATAATACCTCTTCTGAGCCTGAAGGGGTTTCTATAGGTCATTTTAGTACACTTCTACCCAAGTGGAGGTAAGCTTAGATTGTATATATTAATCAAAACACGACTATTAAATGTATTTATGCATAACAACACTGCTAACAATTAACCCCCCAAAGGACCGGATGACGCCTAACACTCAAACAGCTCCCTTACCTGCTCCTCCCGGCGTCTTCTCTTCCCAACAACACATTACTCCCACTTCAACACATAAACCTGTACCCCCACTATCCCCAAAAGGTCAACCTCATAAACAAAAAACCTTTGTTTTCGATGAAACCATTTTTCAAGCACATAAAATTCCCCGCAAAACATTAAAGCACAAAACCCTTCTTAGTTTTCTTTAACTTCTCTACCTTTCCTCTTTTTCTCTGTTTTTCCTTCCAACACAGTTCTCCTATCTTCTAGGCTGCCTGCTGGGCTTGCTTGGCTTGCTGTGGTGACGTCAACAGAGTGGCTGTAGTTCACTCAGCGCTACTACCATCAGTTTCGAGCGCAGCAGAGACAGTGTCGGAAGGAAAGGATAAAAGAGGTAAAGGGTAGAGTGATGAAAGATAGCCTGTTTTAGGTATGAATGAGATATGAGATTCTGCTTCTGGTGTTGGGTCTATATATCTGAGAAGTAATGCAGCACTTGTCAGTATGATGTTGAATATCACACAAATCATAGCACAGATGGTGGTACAGTTCGGCAAATCCTGCTTAAACGAATATCTTTAATCAGAGTCATTAACTGCATGACGAGACGACAGACCCAGCATATGAAACATCACAAGAAGAGTTTACTTTCTTGATATTGGAGACTTCTGCCTATTATTTCTCTCTCTACTATATGATCTACATTAATAATCTAAATCTGATGATATTGGTTGATCTATCAATAATGTTAGATAAATATGAGCAAAAGTGCTCAGCTAGGGGGGGGGGAGGGGGGGGGAGGGGGGGGGTGGGGGGGGGTGGGGGGGGGCGGGGGGGGGGGGTCGGGGGGGGGGGGGGGGGGGGGGGGGCAGCACACGATGGCTTAAAGTTTGCTAGAGTGAACAGTCGCACAGTAAAGTCGCCTAAGCAACTGAGTAGTGCAATTAAGTAGTGAGAATGTCAGACTCAGCACTTGATGCAGCGGACAGCCTGCCACCGCAAGTTACATCTCGCTGAGCGTTCTGCCCTGTTTATATCGTAATGAGGTATAGTTCTAGAGAAGCACTCTTCTAGTGTAGCGAGAGGCGTGGTGCTACTTAGAGGGATAAGGATACACACACATATACAGACAGCATGTCTGCGAGCGGTGTTTGTTCGCGCGAGATGCAGGCAACAGGGATAGACGCGGAACGGTAAGGGGGCATGTGGATAGACGCAGAGGCAGGCGAGAAGGAGGTGACATATCTTATGGCGCGCCTTACAATCACAGTATTCGAGTACCACAGTCCACAATGATGAGGTAGACACAGGGAGTAACAGGAGCGATGTTGAGGACACTACTGTAGGGCGGCAGCGCACACCAGGAGCAATGTTGGCAGATTATAGAGGTGCAGGGCTACTGACACTAGTCTTTTCTCTATGTCGCCAGCCCTCAGATGCTCAGCTGCGCTATCACTTCGAGGCTTTATCATTTCTCTGGATCGTTTACCGTATACTACATATATCTGTCCTATACAAATCGAGCTGGCTACTGTGAGTTAAGAGCATATCATCGAAGCACAGAGAGGCCCATTTGTGAGTTGAAACAATTTTGACTGTCTCGCGTAATAACAGAACTTAACTCTCTATTCTAGGCGATTGTATGTTCTCACTTTTCGATGAATTGGACAAAGTCCTCTAGTCGTAGTCATATACTATCTTGAGTGTACAAATAAATGTACGTAGTTCACTTTTTTTTCGTTTCTGTCTCTCTATCTAGTTAACACCTCTTTAGTACACGGACCATCATGTACCTCTACTAGCTAGCACGCACGCACTTCGAGCAGTACGACAGGCAGTGCGCCTTACACCAGTTGTGAGGACTCTGCTTGCGAACTTTGTCTCTGAATGCTGGCAGCAGTTACTACGGATTGTACCATTCCCTGTTGCAGCATTGCGTCATATTCCATCCATCAGCAGGCGAGAAGAACGTGCAATACCTGAGAAGGAACAGATCTGTGAGCAGGCTGCCAGAACAACCCATGTACCTGCAATAGGACACTGACAGCAGAGGAGACCAAGTCCGAGTCAGGCACGCATAACGTAAAACAATGAAGCTGAAGTAAGAAAGAATAACTCAAGAGACAGGTCTAGCTATTGGAGTCACTCATCTCGTCAATGGAGGCTATGGCGCGTAGGCACTGTATTCTGGTTGCTAAGTCGACATGCTCATGCTGAAATGCAAATGACGAGATATAGCATGGGCCTGGCTGCTGAACATGCTACACATGCGTCTAAAACTTCTCGAACGAGGCGAAGGATAAACATATATCCAATAACATCCATTCGATAAGAGAAGCAATTACACTATGGCGTGTCTTTATGGATTACTCTTTTCTACTGACTGACTCAGTGCAATACTCACAGAGTGAGTCACATACACAGATAGACAATCTTGCTACGCTTGTGGTCTGATAGTTAATGCACGAACAACAGTCTTCAGTGTTTTATGAGCAGATTTTTACACAGTGCTAGAGATGACGTGATTGGAGAGCGGATGATTTCAATCTGCTGCCTGTCAGTCAGCGCCAAGAGACAAAGTCATCATGATGGTGGAACATGACTAGAGAGCACTCGACAACAAAGATGTCATCGAGTTACAGTTGGCGGGCTAGGAAGACACTACTGGCTACAAATCCTAGTGATCTAGCCAGGATCAGCAACTGAGCAGTGAGACACCGCTCTGTCTTGACAGCTACGAGGGACTCGACCATGCCTAAGCCTATCATAAAATATGCATTGTGAGCACAAGCACACTTGGGTTTCACAGAGAGCACGCATGAGCTGTCGATGATCAGATCAGCGATGGATCACAGCGGGCTGAGAGATTGAGCTCAGTGGAACTGCTGCTCTGGTAGAAGACCCATGTTTGGCACAGTTCTCCAACAATCCTAGAGGCTACTCACGATTGCAGCTATGTCTTAGCAACTACTATGCTCTCTGTACTCCCAGTCTCCTTTGCGTGTGGGGCTCAATGCCGCCCTCATTCGTGTCTGCTCTCTAGAGGGCTTACTCCGATACAAACAGCATGCCACTTATACAGACACTTCACTTTATGCCATGAGTGTAGACTCAGAAAGCGGCCCTGGGTGTCCTATGTGATAGGGCCAATCACATGATCGCGACAAGAGACTTAAGAAACAGAGTCTTAGAGGATAGCGATACGATAAAGCGTGCAACTTTATCACTGCGACACGTTAGACTTACGTACGAGAGTGATAACCATCAGATCACTTAGAATTAACTCCTCATAACAAATATACAACTGAGGGGGATCGTGGGGGTTGGTCTATAAACAGAACAAAATTCTGGCAATGAGTGCGAGTTAGCGTCTGTACATGACGGGGCATCGGCATCGATCTGCATAGTCTGATGAGCTCGAGTAAAGACTTCAAAAGTTTTGGCACAGCAGCTCAGAAGCGTGTATGCATGATGAACAATGAATCGCGTATCTTGACTGTCAAACGCATATGGGCCATTGTAGAGAGCGGAGGGATGCTGCGGGATAGGCGCGGTCGTCTAAGGTGGGGTTAGTAGCTAAGTAAGATAGCTCATGTCATGGAGGACTTACGCATAAAGGAAAATGAGAATAAGAGAGAGGGAGTAGGGGGAAAAGAGAAATAGAAGGTAAATAAAGAGAGAGATAAGAGGTAGCGCATATGTGGACGGAGATGGGCGGGGAGAAGGGGGAAGTGTAGAAAAGCAAGAGTGTAGGTGATACGATTGTCATTTGGTTAATAAGATGGGGGGAATTGGGGCTGGAAGGGAGAGGTGTTGGGGGCGCGGGTAGATAGAAACGAGATGGCGTAGCGTCTATCATATACCACTCAGCCGATAATTCTTTTCCGTACTCCCCGATACTTTCCCAAGCTCATTCCCATCTCAACTTTAGATGTCGGGTAAGTTAAAGGTGTTGTCGCAGGGGAATTTGTGTGGCTGTATGTTCATCCACTGGGGTGTGGAAACACAGACCCGAGGCTACACCCTCCTCCAGCCATTAGCGGCTCAGTAAGGTGTGGGGCCTGCAGGAGGAGCGGAGCGCTCCGCAACCACTCGGTGAATCTGGCTGGCTTGATCTTGTGCAGTTCATGAGTGCAGTTTGCGTGGCCCATCAAGGTCCAGAGCACAGCTCGGTCCCCATCTCCTGCCTGGGACGGTAATGGTGCTTAGACTACGGCTGCCTGGATTACGTGGCAGTGTTCTCTGAGCTTGGGCGACAAGAGAGGCATATAGTTTATACGTTAGGATGGAGTAGCACTGAGGTGATGGCTAGTGGTATATACGGTTTTATCAAAGCCTCATGGGGCCATATGCTGATTGCTCTCTCTACAGTGATTATCGGGTGCTTCTAGGAGAGTTTGTCAAAGTGTACCAGCATCCATGCAGCTAGAGCCGGGGGCGCCAGATGCCCGCGTCTGTCGCGTGCCAGATGGCCGTCCTCGCCATGATGGGTATGAACAAACCCTCCGTGAACGCGGAAGAGAGACCGAGCGCAAGCGAAAGCCCGTCCAGTCTATAGGAGGGTGTGAATGCGGCTGGCTGTGGTGTTGGTCAATAGGCCGGGGCGGCGCTAGAAATGGCAAATTGGAGGGGTCAGCAGGAGGACTAGGAATGGGTCACTAGTATGGTCGCGAGATAGTGGAATGGATGAAATGACATGGATGACAGTGAGAGTGGACAGTGGTTGGGACAATATACTCTAGTGTGTTATGTGGGTCAGTGCGTGAGGAGGAGAAAGGATGTAGCGCTGTAAAGACTAGAGATAGGCTAGAGTCTTCGCGCCTTCGGCAGTGAGAGACCCTGGCAGCTCCGCAGCTGTCTGTAACTCCATTTCCAGAGGAATCACATTCTCTTCTGGACTCCACAGGATCCTGTATCTATGTGTATACATATATAATAAGTACATACAAAAGTACATATTTATTGAATTTCTAATGATTTTAATAGAATGTCAAATAATGGGGATTGGAGATGGCTCAGTGGCTAGGAGCACCTGTTGTTTTTGATCTCAGCACCCACATGGCAGATCACAACTTTCCACAGGTTCCAGTTCCAGCACTCCCACACCCTCCCTCTTACCTCCTCAGCACTGTATGCATGTGGTACCCAAACAGATGCAAAATGCTATAATGCCTTGAAAAAGATTATTTTACACTGGGTGTGTAGCACAAACCATTTAATTCAGCACTCCAGAGACAGAGGCAGGTGACTTTGTGAGTTCCAAGCGCAGCCTGATCAAGAGAGTTCCAGACAGACATAGCTACATAGTGGAGACCATTGTCATTGGAAAAAAAAATGGTCTTAATTATAAAAAGATATTAAATTTTAGACATACAGTTTAAGAGAAAAATGTTTTTCAAGCATGCAGAAAGGATAAAAAAGACTTTGGGATGTGCGAGGAAATAAGGTCACCTTACTTAGCACCTCTAATTTTATAGAAGATGATTCAGATTATGACACACTAAAGTACAGTTTGTCAACCAGGAAGAAGGAAGTCAAAGATAAGCCAGCAAAGAAGTCATTGTTACAGTTTTATGACAAACCAGGAGCAGGTGAGTGAGCGGGTTGTTATGTAAAACGATAATCTTTTTTCAACTTGTAGGATGAAAGGGCAGAATGCTCACTCCATTTGACAAGTAGTTGTGCAATGGAGAAGAGAAAAATGGAATAATAAAGATAGAAACATCAATACTTTCATCTAGGAAGTGGGATGAGAGACACCGGCCACACGTAAGGGAAGGACACGAAGATCAACACACTAAACCGACTGCAGTAACTGGCAGATCTCATAAGGTGAGCCAGGAATCAGGCTGTAGAAGGTGAGGTGATTTCAGCTACAAGCTCACACTCTAACCCACAGGCAGCTGAGGCTGCCCTAACTAGAGTAAGGTTCAGGATCTTTACACCCCAAACAAGTGCAGCACAACCAGAGAGGAACGCTCATCACCTAAGGCAATCCCAAGGGAGCAGAACGATGAGGGAATGCTTTGTTTCCATGGAGGAATGTGCATACAACAGGACAGACAGCACCCACTGCAGAAACACTGTACCACCTAAATTTTTTAAATAAAATCGCCATATAATCCTGCAATCCTGCTTGTGGGTCCATGTGCAAAAATAATCACTGTATTAATAAAGAGATACTGCAGCCCATGTTTACTGTAACAATATTCACATTATCTAAGACATGGAAACAACCTAAATTTCCATGGATAACAAAATGTGATCTGGGATGTGTGTGTATGAGTGTGTGAGTGTGTGTATGAGGTGTGAGTGTGTGTATGAGTGTGTGAGTATGTATGTGTGTGTGTTTGCATGTGTGTGAGTATGAGTATGTGTGTGTTGTCAGTGAGTGTGTATATGCGTGCACCATCATTTTCAGCAACACACCTGAGGCTGAAGGGCACAGGGGAGTGAAATAAGCAGGCACAGAAAGACAGTACTGCATGAATTCACGTGTGGAATCTTAAAAACAAGAAGTCAAGGAGCTAGGATGTTTAACAGTGGTTCCCAGGGCAGATGGTGGAAACGGAGGGAGGAGGGAAGGAGAGATGTCAGTCAAAGGTGTAAAGTTTTGGTTATATATGAAAGAGTAATTTCTAGAATCTACTATGCATTGTGCTGTCTATCATTAACAGCACTGCTTGTTTGAAAAATTACAAGAGCATATTTCAGATGTTCTTACATCACACAAATCTATTGGTAATAATTGATACAAGCATGTGAGGTGAGGGGTAGCATCTCTTAATGTTCATTAACTCATTGTGACTCAACTATAACTCTCCTCCTTAAGTGAAAAATTCCATGATAATCAGAAAGCTCAAAGTCATCTGCAGTAGTTCTTAGTTCACTGTAGTAATTAAATCTCAACAGCTTAATTCAGTAAAAAAAAAAAATTATGTCATTCAAGAGCCTTAGGCTGCGACTTGTAACTTCCCACACACCATCACCACAGTGACGACACCACATCTGTGCAGCAGGAGACAATGCAGACATGTTACACACCTTATACCACCATTGGCTGCTTCTAGTCACCTGACCCAACTTAACAACAGAGGAACCGTGATTTCTTGCAGATATATATACAATATTGATGACCACCACTGTTCAAAAACACGGATTGATCTTTGTTTGTTTGCTTGAGACAGGGTCTCACTCTGTAGCCCTGGATGTCCTGGAACTCTCAGTGTAGAGCAAACTGACCTGAACTCACAGAGATCCTCCTGCATCTGCCCCCTATGTGCTGGAATTAACAGTATGGTCACACCCAGCTTCACAGTGATATTTTCTTCAAGACTAACTGCTCAAAACTGACAGTTGTTTCTAGTTACCATTATGCTGTTCTCCAAATTAAGACTTAGTTATTTTTCTTAGCAAATTTGTTTATAAGATGTTGTATTTGCTACTTATTACATGATCAATTAGAAAATTATACTGCCCAATGAATTGTGTGTAATAAGTAGTGTTGTTTCTATACAACCGTCAGTGCCCGGCCCTAAGAATCCCCCAGCCTGCAGTGTGACAGTGCTGGACTGTAAACATGTCTTAGAATGGACTCTGCCCTGTCCTCTCTGTGTCCAACCGCAGGGTCTCCCTGAACTCTGATTACTCCCAGGCCTGATTCCTTCCTTTGCAAGACCAAAAGCAATGTTTCTCTCTCAGGAACTGAGGGCTCCATGGAAAATCCAGGACAAATTGTTCTCATTTTCCCCAGAAGGAAAGTAAGTCCTTTGGTCAATTTGAAAAGAGGACAGCACCCAGTGTCCTATAATGTAAGCAACAATGATCTCTACGGAAAATGGCAAAACTTATAACTGTGGTCAGGGGCTAGAGAGACCCTCACAAGACAACAGCACTAGGTGCTCTGGCAGGAGCCTGAGTCAGATTTTAAGGACCCACATAACAGCTCACAACCTTCTGTAACTACAAATCCTGGGAATCTCTCTTGTGGTCTCTGTGGACAATGTGTGTGAGCATGCATGCCTGTGTGCATGTGTTTATACATCTCTAGTTCTGGAAAAACTCAGACTATGAACTTGGGGAACTGTTCTCATTAGGATTTTACTGCTGTGAACAGACACCATGACCAAGGAAACTCTTACAAGGACAATATTTAATTGGGGCTGGCTTACAGGTTCAGAGGTTTACTCCATTATCATCAAGGCGGGAGCATGGCAGCATCCAGGCAGGCATGGTGCAAAAGGAGCTGAGAGTTCTACATCTTCATCTGAAGGCTGCTTGCTGGGAGAAGACTAGCTCCCAGGCAGCTAGGTCTTAAAACCCCACACCCACAGTGACACACCCACTCCAACAGGGCCACACCTTCTAATAGTGCTACTCCCTGGGCTGAGCATATACAAACCATAACAGTGAAAGAACTCTAAGTGCAGTCCATACACCCCATAATGTCCCTGGCTGACAACCTGCATTGCAGCCTGGATCACAGAAGATAAAAGGAGCTACTTCTCCATTCTGACCATGTTCACACATGAAAATCTTGCTAATGTCTTTTTAGACAAAGTGTGAGTGAGAGCCTGTTCCTCAGAGGCGTAGTCTCCATGATCTGAGGAACAGAGACATCTGTGCTAATGAAAGGAAAACCTGTGGGTGTGCTCCAGCCCTCACGGCTGAAACCACATCAGAGAGACCACTGTATGGTGACTTCCCTAGGGACAGGTAGAGAATGACACTAAGATCCAGAGGTCTCCATGTTCACAGGTGACAGGGCTGCATCCCCTAAGAATTTTAGCTCAGCGATGACACCATGTGCCTGTGTGATCATGCTGTACACGTGAGCTAGAGCCTCCAGTGAGGGGACCTGAGCCACAGTGGCTGTGCCACTTCTGTTGGGTCTCACATTAGTTACATTACTCATTGCTCTGCCAAAACACCTGACAGGAGCTACAGGAGTCGGGGGTTATTCTGGCTTAAGGAGGTACAGCTTGTTATGACAGGGAAGGTCTGAGGCAGGATGGGAGGTCACAGCAGTCCATCATCAGGAAGAAGACAGAGATGAATGTCCAAGCCCCTCTTGCTTTTACTTTGGTTTTTCTCAACTAGGACCTCAGCCCATTTAGGATGGTTTTCCCACCTTAATCGAATCTAGAAAGCCTTTACAGATATGCCCAGAGATGTAGCTCCGAACTGACCATCAACATACACCCAGGGGGTCCATGGGGCTGAGGTAACTATGCCCATGCCAAGGCTCTAAAAATTCATTTCCCTGGTAACAGGGATGAGCACAGGGACAGCTGTTTGTATCCTTGTGTACATGATAATGTTTTCCAGCATGTATCTTTTACCCAGGTCTGGTCAAGAAGGATTTCCCAAAAAATTGTTGAAACATTGGTAGACATGAAACAGTTAGAAAATACACATAGAGTGATAAGATTTGAGGTAACAGGAGAGATACAGAAAACAAATGCAAAAGAAACTTTATAGAGGAGAGAAAAAATGACAGAGGAGTAGACAGAGGAAAACACAGAGAAAGGCTCAGGGCAATGAATCAGACAAAGACATAGCACAGGGCATGTGCACACACAGGAGACGCAGTGAAGGGAGGCAGGGCAGATGGAGGGACAGCTGAGGAGAGGTGACTGTCTCATCAGTTATGTGTCTAGTCTCCTCTGAAACCAACCTCAGCTTCTTTACAACAGCAACAAAAGATTAAATTGGAGTTTTATCATTTGCCACCACAAAAAGTACTTTTATTGTTGACTGTATACCTTTGAAAAGTGAAGGTGAGCCTCAGTCAGTCAGTGTGACCTCACAGGACACGGGTGATACACTGTGGAGAGGTCAGGGCATCCGTCCCCAACAGTTCTGCCATGTTGACTTTTCCTGTCCTCAGCAGCCTGAAGTGAGAACAGCGCACTGAACAGCATAAGTCCTGGCCATGAGAATGCCACAGCTGGCACCTGCCCTCCTCTGTCCACCCTTACATGGAGCCTAGGGTGCTCTTGGTAACCTTTGTAGTAGAAACTGCTACTTCCAGCCACAGTTTGACCTGGTTACTTAGTCCCACGTGACCCCACCAACCTCATTCAGTTACAGAGATTCAGGAGACAAATAATTCAGAGTATGTTTAATTATGAAAAAGAAGCGAATGTTCAGCATATTTCTTCAGCAGCCTGAGTGTGACAGTGGAGACAGAAAGCCTGGAGTGTTACAGGAGATGGATAGAGTCTCTGGAATCAGCCCAGGGCAGAGCCACCAACAAAGACATGGGGACTCGGGGATCTCAAGGGCTGAGGTGGATACACTGGCACCATGCCACACTCTGAATCCAAGAGTGGCAGGCTGACACAGATGGGAATTTGGAGCAGGGACACGTAGGCCTTACAGTGTGAGACAGTCAACTCACACAAAACACTCTGAGTCACTGTAGAGCCCTGTGGGAGAGAGATCAGTCACAAAGGAAGAGAGGGAGTGGTCACTAGAGTGCCCTGGAGACACGTGACTCTTCTGAATCTCAATCTAACTCTTTAGACACAGAAAAGACAGCTGGTGTCCCGGCCATGCCTCCTCCTCCCCATTGTCTATGCAAAGGTGAAAGCAGCTAAAGGGGACACAGAGCCTCACAGGACACAAACGTGAGGGAGGGGGAAGAGAAGCCACCACCCTCCCAGGGATATGAGGAATCCGGACACCCATGATCCTTGTGTCCACTTCAGGATCAAGTGCACCTGCAGGACCCACGGCTCCTCATAACACTATTAATATAATGCAAAGAATGATGTTTTTTCTTAATAAAAATACATCAGGCAACTACCAAGTTTTCCTTAGTCTATTGAAGTTATTTACATATTTCCATTATTCAATTCTTGACAATAGTTAATTAACTTTCATTGTAAATATAAAGTATGGTATTATTCTGCAAGTTTTTCTCTTTAAGTAACATTTAGAAAAGCCAGAGTCACACAGGCAGCAGATCAAGCACAGACAGCCATCTGAACCTCAAAGATTCACTTTACTTGCGAGAAAAGCACACCACAGGCAGAGCTTGAAGCAATTATTGTAAACACCTCTGGGATCTGTGGTAACTGTACAAACATCACTTTCTGCTTCGCAGCCTCCATCTTGAATGGCTACCGAGAATCCACGGATCAGAGGCCCGGCTGCTGCCAGGACATCACTGAGAGAGGCAGAAGCTTTAGGAGGTGGAGCCTGAAGGAAATCGCCAAGGGTGTGTTGGGGCTGTAGAGGCTCTGGCCCTCCCTTGCTTCCAGCTGCCATGATGAGCAGTTTCCCCTCTGTGTCCCTCCATGATGATCTGCCTCACTGCAACCAAAGGAAACGGAGCCACAGGACTGGGGTGAAACCTTGAACTGGGAGCTGAAGGAGACCTCGCACTATATAGTCTGTTCTGACAACCACCACAGGCACTGGAAGGGCTTCATGAAGCTGAAGATGTACACAGATCTGGAGTCTCATAGCAGGTAGGTAATGACCAGGTTGCGACTTTAAAAAAATAATAATAATTGCCAGGTATGGTGGTTTGCACCTGTAATTCAGCACTTAGGAAGCTGAGACAGGAGGATTACCATGAGTTTGAGACTATCCTGGTCCAACAACACATGCCAGGCAACCAAGAGCTACATAGAAGAACCCAGTCTTAATTAATAAATAAATAGACAGATTGACAGATAAGAAATAAAAATACTAAATTACACTATGACACCGTGTATGCTAACAAAGATAGCACAAATTCAATTTAAATCTAACTCTGAATTCTAAGCACTAACTGAACTCCTTTAGTACTGAAAAAAAAAATTTTAAAGCAACAATATCATTAAAAATAAGATTACAAGTTCCAGCCAGAGTACTGCACAGCACCCCTGGTCCAGCCATGTGGGTGCTGGGAACTGAACCAGGTTCTCTGCAAAAAGCAGCCAGCACTGTAACCACTGGGCCTTCTCTCCAGCTCCCCCTCTTGCGTCTCTGTGGTGTCAGTGGAAGGGAGAGCCTGAGAGCAGGGGACACTCTGGAAAGCAGTTGCAAGTTGGGTTCATATGTGTGCCAGCCAGGTTCCTGGCAGGAGAGACACAGCAAACTCAGCTTTGTTGCTTTGAGAGGAGTCTGGTCAGGACCTACTTACTAGCTGTGACATCTGAGGGTGTGCTGGGCTAGGGAGAGCACTTAGCTGCCCCAGCTGCCATCCTGTGGTCTGAATAAGAAATGTGCTGAGAGGCTTATGGGAGCTGAACAATTGCCCAGAGCTGTTTAAGTGCTGTTTGGAAATGTCACAGAGCTTTTAGGAGGTGGAGCCTTATTGGAGGAAGTATGTCACTGGGGTGGGCTTTGAGGGTGCTGAGCCATTCCCCACTTCCTGTTCCTTCTCTCTCCCTTCCTGTGTGCAGATGAAATGTGGCCACTCAGCTCCATGCTCCTGCTGATGGCTATTCCTGTCATGAAGGACCCTATCCTGCTAGGACCATAAGCCAAAATAAAGCCTTGTCTCCTAGTCAGTATGCTTTATCACAGCAACAGAAGAGAATAGCACCCATCTTTAGCCTCAGAACTGAATAGAGTGCTGACAAGGCCCTCAATCAGAGATCTGGCTAGAGGGAGCCTCCTGGTAACACCTGGCTTTTCTGATCAAAACTTCAGCCTTTCATGACCTAGAGACAGAGATGGAAGACACAGCAGAGCCCCTGCCACCACCGTCTAATCCATTTGTTCCTCTTGACCGAAACCAGAGTCCAGATGAGAGCACCACCCACAAAAACATGGCTTCTCAGAGCCAAGGAGTCAAATCTCTTCCACCTGTGCATTCCCATCAGGCTGTGGAGACTCCTGGGGTGAAGGCAGCTCCTGGTATCACCTGGGCTGCTCAGGTGACAGACCCATACCTCAGTCCTTCTCCATGATGTCCGTCCTCAGCCTTTCTCACTGTCTCACATATAAGTCTGCTCTTGCAGAGGACAGCTCCTCTCAGAGAATTAAAAGCATTCCCTCACCGCATCTTCAGTGAAAACAGAGAAGATTTGATGCTCTCCTATTCCCACATGAGCCAAGCCCCACTGATGTGGAAACTCAAGAGAGGGACAGACCCTCCAGGGAGGGGGACCAGTGACCATAGCACCTGCCACTGCTCATATGTGTGGGGCCCTGTGTCTCCAGCTTAAATTGATCATGGTTAATTAATTCTTTATGTGAAAACACAATTTTTATTCATCAGAGATGGTGTCAGTTCCTTTAAATGTCTATATAAGGTAACTACAGTATTTTTGCCAGCACATGCTTTTAATCCCAGCACTTTGAAGTCAAAGGCAGGTGGATCTCTGTGAGCTGGAGGACAGCCTGGTCTACACAGCAAGGTATAAGTGAGTTAGGACTACATAATAAAACCCTACCTAAAAGATAAATATAAGTACAGCTTCAGATTCCCCATCCTGAACAGTAGTTACTGTGAATATTCACAGTCATTGCTGCATTTATGCATCTCATGCTACTTCAGAAGTGTTTGATTTTATTTGTCAGACAGCTATTCAAGCCGACACCAGACATTATAACACCTGTGGACCCTTGGCTGTCCACACAGCTATCTGCACAGACGTCACCCCTCAGGACCTGAGAGGAAAGGGCACACTCAGCAACAGCAGCAGATTTCCATCCCTAAGACAGGATCCATGCAGGACATGGGAAAGTCCAGTTGTCCCATGTGGGTAGTGACAATGATCACATGAAAGGCGGGCCCACCAGCAATGAGAGGCGTGGGGCAGACGCTTACATCACACTCCTCTGAAACCAGACTGCTTGGATGCCGACTCTGGCTTCATCTTTGACTCCTGGGACTTCACTGGTTGCTTAGTGATTCTGCACCAGCTTCCTTACCCCCAATGTGAATGGGGATTGTGGTAACACCACCTCAGGGAACAGTGTGGTAACTGGGTGAGGCAGTATCTCTGAGTACACAGCGAGACACTGGCAAGAGGTTCTCTCTCCACAGAAAAAGCAGAGAAACAGCAGAGCCAAGATGTAGCAACAGAGACACTGTAGAGACTATTATGGCTGCAGGGGCCTGGTAACGCTCCTGCTCACGGGTCTGACCCAAATGGACACTCATGGAATTGGGAACAGGGTCCCAGTTCCAACAGCACAGGACAGAAAGAAGCCAAGTTTGATTTGGGGTTTGTTTTTAATAATGAGTGGGGTCAAGTAATGAACCAGATGCCATTTTTTCTTGAGTTCTACACCCTCCTAGACTCCTTGGGGTCACGGAGACTTTAGCTGTTTCCCCATCCCCAGCTCTCTCCTCACACTAGCAAACCATGAAATAGTGTTGACTGAGAAGCTGTGAGAAGCAGCAACTCCCCATGGGTCTGCAGCCATCCCATTCCACTGACAGAGCTGAACCAGGAGCACACATGGTGACTCAGAGTTGGACCTGTCCCACTGACCTGTCTCCTAGATTTCCTGGCAGGGACATACATTAAGGTGGTGACACTGAATGCTCCTTTACTTCCACAGTAGCTAGTGCTAGAGCATCCACGGCCTGACTGTGACTTAGAGTGCTCTGTCCCCAGTCCTATCGCTCACCCCAGTGTCTCCTTTGAAGTCACATGATTCTGTAGACACAGGAGCAGGACATTCCAGGAGGCATGCGCCTCTACAGGGGAACTTCCCACACGGGTTTCCCTTCCCCAGAACTCTAACATTTAAACCTTGCACTTATCACTAAAGCTGAAATAAAGTCATTAATGACAAAGAGGCTTTACAGATGCTGGTTTCCGATCCAGCCAGTGAGGAGGGAGAGTGAGGCAGCATCACCAGTCTCCGGCAGACTAAGTCACCAAGAAGGCCTGCAAGAAGCACAGAACTGTAACTGGAGGAAATCCACATAAAAGAAATAATACACAAGATTATTAGGAAATTACAGACAGGTGAGACTGTGTAGTAAAGGAGTTACTGGGACGATGTGGCATATGGTAAGATGTAAAGAAACAATCAAAGTCCCCGGAATATTAAAAAATATTTTTAGATTGGATTTTTTTTTATCATTTTTTGTTTCTATGTGTATATGTATGTCTGTGTGAGTGAATGTCACGTGTGTATGTGGACGCTCATGGAGGCCAGAGGAGGACTCCGTCTTCTTCCCCGCTGCTTCCTGTATCTCTTCACAGTCTTCATCATGCACCCTTGTGATCAATTCATACAGATTGCCTACTTGTTCATCTGTGAGTCCGTACCTGGTTTCCAAGGTGAACACATTTCGGATGGTTTGCAAACTCATCCAACAAAATTCCCAACCTTTATTTTCTGTCCTTGGATCCATCCAGCCTTCCTCAGGTCATCAGTAGACACGGTATTCCATCCGTGACGAATTTCACGTCCCGCCATGATGTGCAAATCCCTCTGCAGCCGGGAGCGCCGAGTTCCCTCTGACGTCATTGATCCTCGCCTCCCGCTCTGCAGTCAGACCTCTTCCAGATCACCGCGTCCCAGTCCCGTGGACTCAGGAGAACGGATGCTGAGCCTGCGCACCACGCCCTCTTCAGTCCCTCGCCTACTTCCGGTCTTATTCCTACCACCCCATTGGCTCCCCGGCGAACTCCTCTTGTTTTCTTGATTTTTTTTTCTTTTTACATTTTCTCTAGTGTGTCTAAAACTACCATATCGCTTTTCATGTCAGGACACCTGACAGAAACAAGGCTGGAAAGACTCACTGTCGCTCACCATTAGGAGGGCCTCGGTCCATCATGGCGGGTAAGACATGGCCGAGCCGTTCATGGCAGTTTCCTCTGTAGCAGCTTCAGCTTCCTGTACGGCTTGTTTGTGTCTTCACCTATCAGGAAGTGGACTGGAACTGGAAGCGGATGTCACCTTTAAGGTCCGGCACCTACTTCCGCTCAGTAGGCCACTGCACATAAGGTTCCGCAGCCTCTGAAAACAGCGCCCCTGCTGTTGACAAAATGTCCAAACGTGTGCTCCTGTGGGGGACATTTCACATTGCAACCTGAGCAGCTATGATCCTCCTGGGCTTTCATTTGACATAGGGTATAGATTCACTTTTTATGTGTAGATACCAATTATTTCAACGCCAACTATTTAAAAAATATTTCCCCACTGGATACTTTTGTCAAAGAATGATTATATACTTATATTTGGAATATATGTACCATATACCATATATATATATGTGTGTGTGTGTATACATACATATATGTATACATATATGTATACATACATATACATACATATATATACACATATATATATATACACACACATATACACACACAAACACACTCATACCACATTACCACATTGTCCTGACATAACTGTAAAAAAGCTTTAAAATCAAGCATCATAAACCTCCATCTATCTTCTTCTTGAAAATCGTTATTTCTATTCCACCCTCCACTTTTCCCATGTAAATGTATCAATTTCTTCAATAACGTCACACATATTGAGATTAGAACTGTGCCCAGTCTCCATGTGAATTAAGAGAGAGTTCATTATCACCAACGCTTGGTCTCCACAGACGTGTCTCATCTTTTCCATAGTGTCCTATGATTTTCCTCACCCATGTTTTATAGTTTTCAGGATATGGATTGTATATGTTGTTGTCAAATTTATCCCTTTTTTTTTTTTAATATCTTGAGTGGTGTGGAAAATAAAAATTCTTGATGCGGGGCTGGAGAAATGGCTCAGCAGTTAAGAGCACTGACTGCTCTTCCAGAGGTCCTGAGTTCAATCCCAGCAACCACATGTTGAGTCACAACCATCTGCAATGGGATCCGAGACCTTCTTCTGGTGTGTCTGAAGATAGCGACAGTGTATTCACATATATAAAATAAATAATTTAAAAAAAATTCTTGATGCATTATCAGAGAAAAATTATATATTTTAAGTTGTAGTCTTTTATTATGAGTATATAGAAAGTTGACAGCCATTGTTAAATTTGTGTACTGAAAATTTTATTTATTCATTTATTTATTTAATATTATTTATTATTAAACTTGCATTAATAATTTTAATTTATGCTCATAAGGGGCATTTGTCTATAGATTTTTCTTTCTTTCTTTATTTCTTTATATATTTATTTATTTAATTTGTATAACCAAAATGACAGCTGCAAACAGTGACAAGGACAGACTCTTCAATTTGTCATAATATTATGTCACCCTTAAATGACATGGACTCTGTCAGTGCAAACACCTGAACCAGAGTTGACTCTGTAGAAATGCTTTAAGTACAAGGTCAACCTGTAAGACACATTACCATGTTCTCTTAGTGTAATATTTTAGGTGGCCATGGCATCAGCTTTTGTATTTTACAGACAGTATTTTCATTTCATGTGAGTGATCTAATGTATAGACATGAAGTTTTTCATAGACTGTGTTATACATACATCTCTGAGTGCTATATAATTATGTCCCTACTCTTGTTCTTGATATTACTGTGTCTTTCTTCTTTCTTGGTGTGTCTTGATACAGTCTAGAGGTCTTAAATGATACAGTCTAAGGGCCTGGATTGGATTCATTTTCTCTGCCATTGAAAGAATTAAAAGGCAAAAAGTCTGAAATATAACAGGGCAGCAGGGAAATCTCACACGAAGCACACAGAATCAACAGGTAAAGGAAGGTGTTTATTGGAAGTGAGGAAACATACACAGGGACACACAGAGAAAAAGGCTCTGCAAGCAGGTCATGGAGGACTGGGACACACACTCCAGAAGCTGGAAATCCAGGCTCTTCGTGAGAACAGGGCTTTACAGCGCTGGATCATTTTCCTCCCTCTGCTTTAGGGGTGGTCAGATTGAAGACAGACAGGTTGGTTGATTGGTCCACAAGTCTCAGGTGACATGTCCAGATCCAGCCTTGACCTTGGTGAGCCCCTCCATCATCAGGGGGCCTACTGGGAGACAGAAGCTCAAGTCAGAGGAAGAAGCCAGCCATCATGGAAATTCCCACCTTTATTACCAAGCCTTGGTCCCTTCCCCTGTCTGTCTAATGCCTTGTCTCTCAGTCTTACCAGAGGTCACAAACCTTACTGACTGCTCCTCTGATGCTCTGATTTCCACACTGATTTACGCTCTGTTTGTTATCCCCCTTTTCTGACCAATTGTGCAAAAACTAACATTGCCTGTTCTAATTTCTAAAAATAAAATCTTTAGCTCATTGACCTGAGCTCTGTCTTCATTTCTGGCCTGTGTACACAGTTGCTGGAAACACTGCATTTGGGCTCTTTTGTTTGTTTGTTTTTGTTTTTCAAGACATGTTTTTTTGTGTGTGTAGCCCTGGCTGTCCTGGAACTCACTCTGTAGACCAGGCTGGCCTTGAACACTGATCCTCCTCTGAGATCCTGCCTCTGCCTCCTGAGTGCTGGGATTGAAGGTGTGTGCCACCACTTTTAAATTCCTATACTGATTTCTCCTGTGCCTTATTCAAAAGAAGTCCAGTTTTTCACTTACAAATATTTGGTGATATATTTTGCATTAACTTCCCATTTAATTTCAGTTTTGAACAAATAACTATCCTAGTTTGCTTTCTGTTACTGTAATAAAACTCTGGCCAAATCCAGCTTGGGAAGGAAAGGGTTTATTTCACCTCCCAGACTACAATCCATCATGAAGGAAGTCAGGGCAGGAACTCAAGGCAGGAACCTGAAGGCAAGAGCTGAGGCAGAGGCCATGGAGGAACACTGCTCACTGGCTTGCTCAGCCTGCTCTCTTACGGAACCCAGGACCGGCTTACCCTCGTGGCCCCGCCCACAATGGGCTGGGCCCTCTTCCATCAGTCTGCAATGCCTCAGCTCAGTTGTCTTCTTCCCAGGTGATTTCAACTTGTGTCAAGTTGACAAAATACTAACCAGCACAGAAAACTGTGCAATTTCAATTCTTTCAAATTCATCAATCCTTAGATATCCCTCCCTAACCTCACAAAAAAAATTTTTTTGCCGTAATTCAGACTCCATCCATGTTAAAATTACCCAGTAAAACAGGATTGTAGACATATTTTTTAACACTAAATATACTTTCATTAAACCACACATCTATTGTTTAATTTTTAAGCTTTATACTTGCATTCTGACAATTTTAAAATATAAATGATAAAATATAATGTTTGCTAAAATATCAAGAATATATTTGACAAAGAATTACAAAAACTTGATGTAGAAAGGGAGTCACTGAGTGACAGCCCAGAGGTGTTTATTTGTTTATATTTATTATCTCACATGTATGAATGTTTGGCTACATGTACATCTCTGCACCACGTGTGTGTCTGTATGCGCACCCTCGTACACATGCTCTCGTGTGTGTGTGTGTGTGTGTGTGTGTGTGTGTGTGTGTGGTGTGATGCCTGCAGAGCCCAGAAGATCTCCTGGGACTCGAGTTGCAGGAGTTTGAGGCCACCAGTGGAGCTGGGATGGGAACCCAGGTCCCTGGAAGCACAAGACTCCTTGGCCGTCTCTTCAGCCCTTTCTCAGGCTTCAGTTTTAAGCATGTAACTTTACTCCGTTCCGTGTCGCTAAAGCGGACTCAAGCTCCTCCATCTCACGCTTCTTTGCTTCTCTGGCATCCAAAACCTCCTCTCACGTTGGTGGCATCGCCCCTGGAACTCTGACGGAGTACTCCATGAGATGAGACACACTTGGCCTCCACCATCCGGACAGGATCCCTGGCCTTTCCGGGTCCAGACATGTGAACCAGAGAAAGGACTCCAACCTTTCCACTGACTGTGGGAAGTTCACTGTGGCCACCTGCTGGCTTGTGACTCACCTCACACTCAGAGCTGTACTGTCCTGGGGCCATGCATTTTGTCACAGCTGGACATGAAAACAAAGACCAAATAGGACTTGCTACACTGACCGTGAGGAAGTCAGGATTCTGACGGTTAGGAAAGCGACTCATTAGTGGCTCAGTCCCCACCTGCCTTGCACAGTTTCTGTTCAGGGTGTTCCTCTGTCTCATCCCTTTTGACACCCCATAAAAATATAACATCTACTAAACATGCATAATTTTGTTTTCTTTTTCTTCTCCCATCCCCTAGAAATCTGATATTTCTTTGTAGCCCTGGCTGTCCTGAAATTCACTCTGTAGACAAGGCTGGCTTTAAACTGATGGATATTCTTGCCTCTGCCTCTCTCTCTGCCTCTCTCTCTGCCTCTCTCTCTGCCTCTCTGCCTCTCTCTCTCTGCCTCTCTGCCTCTGCATGGCAAGGATTAAAGGCAAGCTCCACCAAGGCCAGCTATACTTTTGCTGTTCTTTTTTCTTTGCCCACTCACCCCACATCAGTGAATGTGACCCAGCAATACAGAATGTGCCTAGGTAGAGCACACACACTAGCCTGGAGTTTGATTCCTGGTTAATTTTGTGTTAACTTGACACGGCTGGAGTCATCTAACAGGAAGGAACCTCAAGTTAGGAAAAGCCTTCATAAGATCTGGCTGTAAGGCATTTTCTTACTTAATGATTAATGAGAGATGGTCCAGCTCATTATAGGTGGGACCACCCCTGGCTGGTGGTCCTGGGTTCTATAAAAAAAGCAATCTGAGCAAGCCTTGGGGAGCAAGCCAGTAAGCAGCATCCTACATAGCCTCTGCATCAGCTCCTTCTTCCAGTCCCTGCACTGTTTAAATTCGTATGCTGACTTCCTTGATGGTGAACAGTGATGTACAAGCACAACTAAATAAACATTTGTCTCCCAACATAGCTTGGTCATTATGTTTCCTTACAACAATAGTAGCCCTAACTGAGACAATGCCCAACGGAGGGGGGGGGGGAAATGGAAACAGTGTTTCTATAGAAAACAAACTTCTAACAGTAACTGAGGAAAAGAAACAACAGGAGGCCATCACCTTCTCAACTCCCAGGGAGAGGAAGAAAACAGATGAGGCTCCATCTGCAGACAGGCAAGCTACTCACATGGAGAAGGGCAGCTCGGGAGAAGACCTGAGAATCCCCAGAACAGAACCAAGCCCACCCAGGAGCAGAAGGTTGAGACCAGGCTGGTCTGCGGCCTGTGGTGGGAGGGCTGGCCTCTGCCTGTGACCATGGCGAGAATGCTGTGTCTCTACTTCTTGAAACCCATTTGAGGGATATTTTGTTCCACAGTCACTGTCCTGACTGTCTGGTGCCATTTTGCAGTTCCCTTTAGTAAACACACTTTGGTACGTCAGCCATTTGTGACTTAGTTTTCATTTACAATTTTATCATTTTATTTCATCTGACTTCAGTTAACCCTCAATCTTCATTGTCTTCTTTCCTATCCATTTAATTGCTGGGTTCCTAGGTCTTAATTTGGACTTTCCTTCATGTGTTGAATGTACGATTCATTCACTCCGTCCTCACTGCTGTTGCCCTGGCTCCTGGTCCTGTGTCTGGAGACAATACCGCTTGTTAACATCAGCTTTGAGGGATCACATCTATAGCTCTGTGTTCGATTTGAGGGATCACATCTATAGCTCTGTGTTCGATTTTGAGGGATCACATCTATAGCTCTGTGTTCGATTGTTTCTATGTTCTGTTCTAACCCAGAACATGTGAGAGTATCAGTTCAAGAACCTTGAAGGCTTTCTGGATTTCTGAGCTCAAGGCCGCCCTCTAGTGTTAACACAGCGCAGTGACATTTCAGTAACAATGTGGGGGAAGTTGATGTCTGATTTTGACTCTTGTTTCTGGAAATAATTAATTTCCCCACTTCCCTTTTCTCTTTAAAGCCATGATACTCGGATTTTCCACTATTGAAGCCATTGCTTTACTCCCTAGATTAATGCTTCCAAAGACTTTCCTCTCTGATTGACCTGCCCAGTTTTTCCTCATCAGACCCCTCAGCAACAGTGGAACACAGTGCACCTGTGTGGAAAGCCACAGACTTCTTCCATAAGGACCCAGCTCAAAGCAGAATGTATATGTATCTGTATAAATTGTATATGTATCTGTAATTATATGTGTATGTGTATATGTATTGATGTATATGCATATGCATATATGTGTATATGTATCAAATGTATATATATATATGTATATGTGAATGTGTAGGTATAATGT
Organism: Mastomys natalensis; assembly: GCA_021653895.1. Classification (NCBI taxonomy): domain Eukaryota; kingdom Metazoa; phylum Chordata; class Mammalia; order Rodentia; family Muridae; genus Mastomys; species Mastomys natalensis. The sequence goes on along the minus strand of JAJTUV010003464.1, from coordinate 61,102 downwards.
GTGTGTGTATATATATGTATACGTATACATATAATTAAAATTTTTTTGAGACAGTTCTAGCTGTCCTGGAATTCACCATGTAGACCAGGCTGTCCTCAGAATCACAGATCTATCCACCTGTCTTTGCCTCACATGATTCACAGTGAAGGACAGATCACAGTCACAGGCCTGCCAACCTATGTACCCTCTTATCCTGGAGTAAAAACCCCTCTCACAAGGCAGCTGGCAAGACAGTTTCAACAAGTACATGTGCCAGTTACCAAGCCTGGTGACCTGAGTTCAGTCTCTAGGACCCACATGATGGAAGGAGAGAACCAGCTGCATCAAGTTGTCCCCGACCTCAGGAGCCTCAGCATCTCACAGTGAGCATGTTCTCTTCAGCCAATTGGGAGCAGAAGTGGGTGTGGTCACTTGTCTCTAAAGAACAAACATGGTGGAACTCATGGGAACAGAGCCATGTACACGGCCATGTTTTGTCAGAAAGTCCACAAAAGCTGGCATAAAGAAGACTTATATAACAAAACTTTCTAATGTATTCAGTGCAACGTGGAAAACTGAAGCACTGGTCCAAGGTCCTGCGTAGATCTATGCTATAAATCAAATAAATGAAATTCCAAAATTAGCAGCGTAAATCGGAAAACCAATAGGAATGATAAACGGGCCTTAAATTATGTAAAGAAAAAAATTAACTAATGCTATTGATCCCCACAGTCCTGCCTGCCTTCCACGGAGCAGAGAAATGCTAACACTGGCCTCATGCACTGCAGCCTTAGCTTCAGAGCCAGACTCAGTAGCTCAGGGCAGTGGTTCTCAACCCGTGGGATGTGACCGCTTTTGGGATCCAACGATGCTTTCACAGGGGTCACACATCAGACATCCTGCATATCGGGTACCTACGCTGTGACTCACAACAGCAGCACAATGACAGTTGTGAAGTAAATACAAAGTAACATTATGGTTTGGGGTGGGTCACCAGAACATGAAGAATTAATCTTATTGAACGGTCACGGCATTAGGAAGTATGGAAGGTTGAGAGCCACTGCTCTGGGAGACCGTAGTTATACACTTCCAAGGCTGAAGCAGGAGGATTGCAAGGCTGAGGCCACCCTGCGGAGGATGATGCTTTTGTTTCTGTTTTGCTGCGTCATCAGACTCTGAAATAAATCAAACATAGGAATCCTAACTCAGCTGAAGGCTCTTAGAGATCCGGCCCCTCCCTTTATGGAGCAAAACCACATAAATAAACATCACGTGTCTCCGACATTCGAGATCAAAGAGCAGCAAATGCAGGAAAGGCTTGACATTGTTCCAGTTTTCTCACTGTACAGTTTGGAAACTAGACCTAGTTTTATGAAGACTCATGCAGTTTTTATTGTATCAATAACATTTGTACAGATCTTAAAAATACTATTCAATAAGTTCTGATAAATACTTACATTTCTTACAACTTACACCTCTATCAAGATGTAGTTTTCTATATACACATAAAAATCATATGTTGGGGTCATGGGAAGTGATACTGTCTAGGGAATGATTGAGAATAACAGAGGACAGCAGGGATTGTAGGCAAATACAGTCAAGGTGCAGGACAAACTTGCATCAGAGTATATTCACAAAACCCAATACTACGTACAAGGAATATGCTCCAATAACCATTTACTTTAAAAGAGATGTGGGGCTGAGAGATGGCTCCAGGTTGAGAGTATTTGCTGCTCTTACAGAGGACGGAGTTTAGTTCCCAGCATCCTCGCTGGGTGTCTGCAATCACCTGGATCCAGGGTCCAATGTCTCTTCTAGATTCCATGGGCATCCACATGTGCACACCCACACACAGAGACACACAAATGCCCATTACAATACAGTGTTCACAATGGAGAAATGTGCTCTATGAAACTGCACACAGAGTGCACTGTGACTTAGCCATTTTGACCACTATCCCAATTATAACATTATAGAACAAGCATTCTGCCCTAAGACTTGTAATAAAAATAATTATATAGCATAATTTCTTTAAAATATTATTTATTCATTGTATTTCTGAGTACATGGCATTCCTGCATGAGTTTTATGTGCCACCACACACATAAATGGCCATGGAGGCCAGATGTGTGCCCTGGAACTGAAGATCAGGCAGTTTGTGATCCCCACAATGGAAACAGGAAAGGAGCTACGTCCTCTGCAGAAGTCAGGGCTCTTCACGTCTGAGGTGTCTCTCCAGCTCAGCGTGTCTTCCTGTTTCTGACTTCTTTCATTTTTGTGTGTGCTTAATCTTTGCTTTGATTTTTTAAATTTATCTTTAAGTTTGTGTGTGTGTCTGGTGTGCTTTTCTACAGAGCACCATGTATGTGCTGTGCCCTCAGGGTCAGAAGAGGGCATCAGATCCCCTGCAGCTGGAGTTTACAGATGGCTGTGAGCTGCCTTGTGGGTGCTGGGATCTGAACTTGTGTCCTCAGCAGGAGCAGCCAGTGCTCTTCTCTGCTGAGCTGGCTCTCCGCCCCTCACCTCTGCTTTGATTTCTGTCTGTAGCTTTTCCTTTCTATTATGAGTAGAGGTTTGCTGTAAGAACTGAACTCAGCTTCTCCACAGTGTGCTCTCCTATAGAGCTGCCTGCAAGTTGTACATGGGATTTCACAGATGCAGCTTTTGTGAGTCATTGCCAGGTGGGGGTGGACTGTGTGTGTGGCTGCCTCTGGGCCACCATGTGCCTGTAACTCCTCTCCCATGATCCTGTCCATAATTCCAGTAAACTCACTGCTTCCCCAAGCTGGACCTGGTCAGAATCATCTCATTAGTATGCTATCTGTGTCCTGTCAGGGTGAGCAGTGTCAAGTCTCTGCAGGAACTCAAACAACATCTAGTAAAGGTTTGTGAGTATCCCCTAGGCAAAGACAGAGAAAGAAGAGAGAGATCTCACTAGCTGAAGTCACTGGGCCTCCTCCTTACATTGGGACCAAGGAAGTGAAGCTGGTGGGAAGATCTACAAAGAGAAGTGTTGCTCTTGCTTGTGCAGCTGTGTGGTGAACTGGCATGGCCGAGGCCCCCGGGGCAAATGGGAACTCAGTGCAGGCAGAGGACACAGTGACTCCCCTTCCTCAGACAAGCCTCTGCTGCTCTTAAGGCTTCCAGCTGTGGCCAACTCAGCCTGATTGTCCAGGATCATCTCTCCTAATTAACATCATCTGGTTACAGAATCACACCCACAAAATACCTCCACAGATACATCGGTATGTGGTTGAATAAGAAGGGGCTATAAGTTAGACCTTCAAATCCAGTCACTAAATTATTTAAAGGGAATTTTCCCTTATTCCACCAACAAGTGGGGACAAGTAAACACACGTGATTACCTTAATACATTTGCCTAGAAGGAGGCAAGCCCTCAGTGAGGCTAAAGCCAGAGACAGCACCTACTTCATTGTGTCCAGGCAGGTGCTGGGGTGTCCTATCCCACCGCTCACAGTCTCTGCCTTTGAAGGACAAGGACTTGTACATTCATCTCAGGACAGAGGAGCTGGTCTCAGATGTCCAGGAACTTGTGGCCTCCACAGAATGCAAAAAAGCCTCAGACTTCTACAAGCACTAAAACTCACAATGGTTGCCAAGACTTAATCCAGAGATTCATACACTTATCTGAAATAGTCACAGAATAGAACAAAAAAATATGTGGAAAATCCAGTAGTTTTGAGAAGAAAGATACTTTTCTAAGTTCCAAAAATTCCCTTCAACATTTCACTGAATGTTCTCACATTAAAAAATATATTAAGAGCTGGGCAGTAGTGGCACACACCTTTAATCCCAGCACTTGGGAGGCAGAGGCAGGCAGATTTCTGAGTTTGAGGGCAGCCTGGTCTACAGAGTGAGTTCCAGGACAGCCAGGGCTATATAGTGAAACCCTGCCTCGAAAAACCAATAACTGTGTGTGTGTGTGTGTCTGTGTGTGTGTGTGTGTGTGTGTGTGTGTGTGTTAACAATAATTGAGCTAGACAGAACTTTCTTGTGTGTTCAGTGTCCCTAAACTTCCTTTAAACGTGGTCAGGCAGCATCAACACGCAGAGCACAAAAATTACTCAAAAGAGAAGAAAATGGGATAAGACACGGGAAGTCCTGAAGGCACCCACAGGTCCTGCATCCATACTGGAAACACAAGGACTTCTGCCCAGAGCAAGGAGCCTCTACACCTGGGTTCACACAAGCAGAAAGAGCAAAGAAATTGACTAGCCACTGTCTGTGGGGACACCTTGGAGAGTGGATCCACTCACAATTTGGAGTACTCTGTACACACTATGGTAAGAAATAAAGAAAAACCAGCTAACTCATGATACATGCAAGCCTGAGAAAGTGGCTGGGTGTCGAGGTTGGAGAAGCACCAGGAAGGGAATAAATTCAGGAGAGACTTCCTAGACAGTGCAGCCCAGACAGTTATGAAGAACAGTATTATTGTGACTGAGTTCATCTGTCCATGAAGCTTTTCAGAAATCCCTCCTCTCTTGCCATCTGCGCACATAAGCACAAGACAGAGTCTGACTCGGAACCCCTTCTTCCCAGGCATTCCCTCAGTCCCCTCTGAGCAGAGCCTGCAGCAAGTCCAGGGACTTCCCCTAGCCTCTTCCAGGCCTCTCAATACAAAGTCTGCAGCTGGCAACAGTGATGTCATCACAAGGGAATTTTCTGATTGGGTCTGGCGAGTTTGGTTTGGGTGTGTGATCTCCTTGGCTGGATCCTCACAATCTCTTGAAGACTCAGGAGAGCAGCTGCAGAGACCACCCAGAGAATAGGATGCCACTCAGCAGAGCTCTGATTCTGGGGGTCCTCACCCTGACCAGCCGCTCAGCCGCTGTGGCGGTGAAGACGACATTGAGGGTGAGTTGTGCAGCTGAGGGAGGCCTGGAGCCGGGCGATGGGAAATCCACAGAAGAGGGACATACAAATTGTCAATATTAAGAGGTCTTCCTTTTTCGGGAGGCTCTGGTTGGTGAGCACAGCTCATGATCCACCAAGCCATGGTTCTAACAGTGGACCCGGTGAGGGAAGGATGGAGGACTCTTTGAGAGGCAGGGCTGTGTCAGAGCTTGGGAGAGTTTCCACGAATGAATGGTTTTTATTACTAAAAATATATTTTTAGTAATTAGCATTGCTCTAAAATTTCTGTGAGTTTCTGAAGCCTTTGTACCTGTAGTGTATTCTAAGGAAAACATTTCCTTGAATCATGTACACAAATATACAGACAATGCTTCCCTTATGGGATTTACAGAAACCTCTTTCAAGTTAGGAGTTGGCCCTGGTGTTAAGTGAGAGAAGGAGCTCACCATTTTACAAGACAGCCTTGATGACTTTGGATTTCCTCATGTTCCTCATGTGTCACCTCACAAGTGACAAGTCAAGTAAATATGTAGACGTGCTTTAAAAATAGCGAAAACAAAGCTGGGTGGGCCTGGAGCTGCGTGCCAGTAATTAGTGCTTAGGTGCTGAAGCTGGAGGATCCTGAGTTCAAGGATAGCCTGAGCGCATAGTGAGATCATGTCTCAGAAAAGTATCCATTCATAGTAAATGCCTACAAATGCCATTTCCTCTTTGTTTCCATTATAGATACAATTGAATTTTTTTGTAACAAAGTAAGGAATATGAGCTGCCTGTTCTGCAGCCATTTATATCCCATGAAGTTCTGTGACAACAACCCAGCAAGCACAAGCTACACTGGCCTGTGGCCCTCTGCCTGTGTTACCCACCTCCCTCCACACTCTGCAGACATTTCCTGTCCTTCCTCAAATCCCTCCTTAACTCCACGCTGTGTTACAGACATGAATAGGAGCCGTGTAAAATAACAGACGAAAGTCAAATGTCCAAAACAGGAAGTGAAAGGGGTTGAACGCCCTTGTGAAACATGGCTGCTCTTCCCAGCTTTGGTGGAAGTCTCACCTGCTTCTCCAAGGGAAGGTGGTTTCTTTGTCTTCAATTTTTCTTTCTTCAGTGTCACACTAGGTGCCCCAATCTGGTGTGAGCAGGCACAGTAGGCACAGTCCTGAGGAACCGCAGAATTGAAGGCCTATGTGAAAATATTCCCATTTCTTTTTAACTTAGAAGAAAAAATGGAAATTTCAAGGTCTGAGAAAATGCTTTGATTTTAACTTAGCCTGTATTACATTTTTCTTATTTATAAAATATGACTTTCAATATTTTCATCAAGGAAGGCCCCAAAGCTAAATGCATGGGGCACACAGGTCCTAGCTCAGCCCAGGTCATCGCTGACCCTGACTTTCACATGGTTCTGACACCTGTCTGTCATTGCCAAAGTCTCCATGGGCCTCAAAACTAGCAATCATCACTCAATACTCACTTTGTCAAGCATTTGCTCAGCCAACAAGTCGGTGCTGAAGTATATAAACCTGCTGCCTGCCCCTGGGGAGTGGGTAGACTAGCGAGGGAAACAGATCAAGGTCAGGAAGCAGAAAGGCCTTTGTGTGTGGAGTGGACCCAGCGAGGGCAACACTGTACCAGCAGGGGGCAGTGCGGAGTCCTCGGCAGCACCTGAGGCTCAGGACGAGCACCCGCTGAAGTGAACACTGCTGTACATCCACGGCTGGAAAAGACACCGAGACGGTTTATTAAAAATGGATAAAGGGGTTTTGAGGGAGAGGTGTGGTGTGTTATTGGCTGACAATCAACCAAGATGGCCACACTGGGAAGGAAATAGCCAGAGGAGCAGTCGAACATGGATAGACAGACAGCCGGGGGTCGGGGGGTAGAGGTCATAGTGCAGTTGGAAGCCTTTTAACTAAAACTGAGCAGAAACCTTCAGAGTAGAGGAAGTTTCAGCAAACAGAAAAACGACAACAGCAACAACAACAACTTGATTTCTGTGAGAAAAGGAGACCCCTCAGACAGCAGGACCATGAGAGGATGGGGTAGTTAGTTTTGATTGGCAGTCGCTTGTGCAGAACGCCAGACTGTAACTTGCTCCAGTTCCTCACAGTCTGTTGACTGACTCTGTTTTCTGTGAATTCACCAAGCCTGGTGACTGCAGAGGCAGCCTGGCTTCCCATTACCCTTAAACAGACTATGTCTGACATTTTCTGAAACTCAACAAATGAGGAAGGAAAAGATGTTTTTTAAAAAGTAAATAGTAGATCTCTGCCTTGCTGATGTCTACTTGATGATAATGTCTACTTGGCGTTCTTTGGGTTCAGCTGCCGGCACTGGCGGCCTTTCTCCATGGCAGCCACACATGCTCACTGTCTGAGGAAAAAGCTTTAATTCATGATGAATCTACAAGTGACCATCAGGGTTGATTTAGAAATAAATAAGAGGTGAGGGTTGACAGAAGCACAGAATCCAATAAAATCTCTACTTCTTTTAGACCAGAAGAAACCAGAACACCATCTTGTGGGTCCCCAGTTAATGCAGGAGCTTTAGACAGAACAGTTTCCACACACTTTGTCATGATGTCACTGCTCTCTTATATAAGATTCTATATGCTCTTCCTGTGTTAAAAAAGAAGAAAATTCCTTGTGTGAAAAATGCCCTTTTTTGAAGGAAAATAAAATGTAATAGATATGTTATTAACTGATAGAAGATCAATGAGATACAAAACCTAATACGAGAAGGAAATACACTGACTGAATCTTTGAAAAGAAAGCTTTCTCCCTCAGTTCAGGTGTAAGCTACTTGGCTTGAGCCATCCATGCGCCAGACAGTGGACGAGGCAGTCGGAATGGCAGAAATCAAACACATGACATTCCACTCTTATATGGCAGGTGTCACAGAGGAAAAGACTGGAGTGTAGCCCACACCGAGAGCGGGAAGGAGGAGCAGATGGTGAAAATGAACCACAAAAAATGAAGTTCATGGTATTTTTAAAAAGCATTTTCTATCAGTTTGTTTAATAACATTCTTATTTCTTCTGTTTTCCATTTTTCCACTGTCCACCCAAATCCATCAGCGACCACATAGGCAACTATGGTATAGATGTTTATCAGTCTTATGGACCCAGCGGCCAGTACACACATGAATTTGATGGTGATGAGTTGTTCTATGTGGACTTGGGTTAAGAAGGAGACTGTCTGGAGGATTCCTGAGTTTGGACAATTGAGAAGATTTGACCCCCAAGGTGCACTGCAAAACATAGCTACAGCAAAATACACCTTGGAAGTCCTGACTAAGAGGTCAAATTCAACCCCAGCTACCAACAGTAAGTACAAACCACCCTGCTCCACCCTCCCCTTCCTGGGGCTGGTGGTTAGATATGATCTGTGTATAAATGATTCTATAAAATCCCCTCCTTTCCAAGGAGCACCCAGATCTCTTCATCACTGGATACTCAATCTCTCTTTTTTAAAACACCATACATTTCATGTAATATACAGCTCACTGTTCCCATAATGCACTCCTTGAATCTTTAGAAAAAGTCCAAATAAACATCCTAGCTAACAACCTAGAGAGAAGGGCACAGGGGTAAATTGGATGCAGTGCACATTAGCTACAAGCAGAGGGACGATCAGGCTCTTTGACTTTCATGGTTGCAAGTATTTGGGAGAGGGCTCCCTCACCAGACAGTGCAGAGCTTCAGGGAGAGAACATCCAGACCGTCTCCTTTGCAGAGGCTCCTGAGGTGACCGTGATCAGCATCACATGGTTGAGAAACAGCAAGTCAGTCACAGACGGCATTTATGAGACCAGCTTCCTCTCCAACCCCGACCATTCTTTCCACAAGATGTCCTACCTCACCTTCATCCCTTCTGACGATGACGTTTATGACTGGAAGGTGGAACACTGGGGCCTGGACGAGCCGGTTCTGAAACACTGGGGTGTGTGTGAACTCTGCCCACCTCTGGCACTTCCTAGTTTATTGTTACCTTTAGAACAGCGTGTCTTCTGGCTTCTGGTGACCAAACTCACTCTCCACTCTTAAAGAGTTTCTAAGACTAGATGTCATGTCCTTCCACAAGCCAGCCACAAGTCTATGTAGATTAACTCCCCCCCCCACCTGGCCCTATCTTACACATACATGAACATGCTCCCTTCTGACTCCAAAACTTGTCTTTCTCAGAACCTGAGGTTCCAGTCCCCATGTCAGAGCTGACAGAGACTGTGGTCTGTGTCCTGGGGTTGTCTGTGGGCCTCGTGGGCATCGTGGTGGGCACCATCTTCATCATTCAAGGCCTGCGATCAGGTGGCCCTCCAGACACCCAGGGCCCTTATGAGTTACACCCTGGAAAGGAAGGTAAGGGTCTGTGTTTGCGGGAGATAATGTCACCACACAGGGGGAAGGAAGTAAAGGGGAGACATGAAAATGTATCTGGAACTTTACTGGAGCCTCAGGAACTCATCTGTGTCCTGTCTGTCTCATTACAGGCGTGTGGCCCTCTTCAGGGAGGAAGTAGTGTGCTGAATGACCTGGAGCAGTTTCTTTTCTGGACTGATTCATCATCATCTTTGTCTTTCACAAGTGTCCCCCATCTGTCTTTTCCCTTAGCTCTGGAGCTGTCCCTCTCACAGCTCACAACACTCGGATATCTCCAGATCTGAGTTTTGGTTTTTAGCATCTTCAAAATTGTATCTACTGTAGACTTTCTCAGAGACCCTGATCAATAGTTCCACAAAACCAATAAATTTCCTCTTATACATTGTCTACTCATTTTTATTTTGTTTTTTTTTTTCTGTCTTCCATTTTGTAGTTTACTAGAGCCAGACCCATGTAATCCTGTGCTAGTGTCACAGGAACAACCAGATATAGCCCAGAATGCTTGTGTATCTTAGGCAAGATGGAACTTTCTCTCTCCTTTTTGTTCCAGCTATAGTGATTTGAATATGCTTGGCCCAGGGAGTGACACTATTAGAAGGTGTGGCCTTGTTAGAATAGGAATGGGCTTGAAATAAATGTGTCACTGTGGGCGTGGGCTTTAAGACCCTCTTCCTAGCTGCCTGGAAGTGGGTATTTTGTAGCAGTCTTCAGATGAAGATGTAGAACTCTCAGCTCCTCCTGCACCATGCCTGCCTGGATGCTGCCATGCTCTCACCTTGATGATAATGGACTGAACCTGTAAGCCAGCCCCAATTAATGTTGTCCTTGTAAGAGTTTCCTTGGTCATGGTGTCTGTTCTCAGCAGTAAAACCCTAACTAAGATACCAGCCCTAAGTACCTCATCTGTCTCCAGTCAGGTACAGAAAAGTAGGTCATGAAATCTGCCTCAGTATACATTTGCTGTGTAAGAAAATTCCAAGGCACAGGATACACACCAGCAATCCCAGTGCTCCAGAGACAGAGGAGACCTGCTACACCCATTCAACCACCATTGGCTGGTTCTAGTCACCTGACCCAACTTAACAGCAGAGGAACCTGGGAATTTTGCAGATTCTTATACAATATTGATGACCACCACTGTTCAAAAACACTAATGTCTGTCTGTTTGTTTCTTTGTTGAGACAGAGTCTTACTATGTAACCCCAGCTGTCCTGGAACTTGCTATGTAGATCAAGCTAGCTTTGAACTCACAGAGATTCCCCTGCCTCTGCTCCCTGAGTGCTGGGACTAAAGATGTGATCATGCCCAGGTTCACAGCGATGTTCCTTGAGGCTAAACACTCACACCTGACTGTTTGCTATTTCTAGTCACCATACACTGTCCTCCAGGCTCTGTGCCTACTAAGACTTAGTTCTTTGTCTTAGCAAATTTGTTTGTAAATGTTATACTTGCTTACTTCAATTAAATTACCCATTAAACATTATACTTCCCAAAGAATTCTGTATAATAAATAGTTGTTTCTATACAACTATCCAAACTCAAGCCTGAGAATCCTCCAGCCTGCAGTGTGACAGTCCTGTATGGTAAGCATGTCTTAGAATGGACTCTACTCCTTCTCCTATGTATCAACCTCAGTGTCTCCCTAAATGCTGATTACTCCCAGCCCTGATTTCTTCCTTTGCAAGACTAGGAACTGGGGTTCCATGTAAACCCAGTACAAGTTGTTCACATTTTCCCCCAAAGAAAGTGGTCCTTTTGGTTAGTTCAATTTGGAAAAGAGCACAGCACCCAGTGTGCCCTGTAATATAAGCAGCAATGATCACTGGGGACGATGACAAAACTTATAACTGGGGCTGGAGAGACGCTCACAGGTCAAGATTCCTGGCTGCCCCAGCAGAAAGCCTGAGTTAGATTTCTAGGTCCTAACTGTGACTCACAACCATTTGTAACTATAGATCTCAGGAATTCTTCTCGTGGCCTCTGTAGGCTGTGTGTGTGTGAGAGAGAGAGAGAGAGAGTGTGTGTGTGTGTGTGTGTGTGCCCACGTGCCTGTTCTGAAAAAATTTCAGACTACAACCTTGGGGAGCAGAACCCCAAGTCCAGTCTGTACTCCCCATAATGTCCGAGACTGACATCCTTCATTGCAGCCTGGATCACAGAAGACTAAAGGGGATACTTCTTCATTCTGACCCTGTCCAAGCATGGTAATCCCTGTTAACATTTTTTAGACAAAGTATATAAATGAGAGCCTGTTCTTCAGAAGTATAGTCTCACCGGGCAGTGGTGGTACACGCCTTTAATCCCAGCACTTGGGAGGCAGAGGCAGGCGGATTTCTAAGTTCGAGGCCAGCCTAGTCTACAGAGTGAGTTCCAGGACAGCCAGGACTATACAGAGAAACCCTGTCTCGAAAAACCAAAAAAAAAAAAAAAAAAAAAAAAACCAAACCAACCAAACAAAAAAAAAAACAAAACAGAAGTATAGTCTCCATGTGTTAATGCAAGGAAAACCTGTGGGTGTGCTCCAACCCACAGGACTGAAACCACATCAGAGAGGCCACTGTATGGTGACTTCCCTAGGTACAGGTAGAGAATGGCACTAAGATCCAGAGGTCTTCATGTTCACAGGTGACAGGGGTTGCATCCCCTAAGAATTCCAGCTCAGCGATGACACCATGTGCCTGTGTGAGGATGGTGCACAAGTGAGCTGGAGCCTCCAGTGAGGGGACCAGAGCCACAGTGGCTGTCCCACTTCCGCTGGGTTTCACATTAGTCACATTACTCATTGCTCTGCCAAAGCACCTCACAGGAGCTACAGGAGTCGGGGGTTATTCTGGCTTAAGGAGGTACAGCTTGTTATGACAGGGAAGGTCTGAGACAGGATGGGAGGTCACAGCAGTCCACCATCAGGAAGCAGAGAGAGATAAATGTCCAAGCCCCTCCTGCTTTTCTTTTGGTTTTTCCCCTTCTTGGACCTCAACCCATTTAGGGTGGATTTTCTACCTTGATTGAATCTAGAAAGCCTTCATAGATACACCCAGAGACATATCTCCAAATTGACTGTCAATACAATCCGTCATAAGCACACCAAAACCAAACTGCAACCACTACTTAACCCACTCCCCGCCCCGCCAACACACAAACACTGAGGAAATCTGGAAATCCAGGGGCTCCATGAGGCCGATATAACTATCCATGCTAAGACTCTGAATATTCATTTTCTTAATAAGAGAGATGAACACAGTGGCAGTTGTTTGTATCCTTGTATACATGGTGATGTTTTCCAACATTGTATGTTACACAGGATTCATCAGGAAGGATTTCCTAAAATTGTCAAAACATTGGTAGACATAGAACAGTCAGAAATACATATAGTATTAAGATTTGAGGTAACAGGAGAGATGTAGAAAACAGATACAAAAGAAACTTTGCAGAGAAAAGAATAAATAACAGAGGAAAAGAGAGAGGAAAACGCAGAGAAAGGGCTCAGGGCAGTGAATCAGACAAAGATGGGGCAGGCACAGCACAGGGCATGTGCACACACAGAAGATGCAGTGAAGGGAGACAGGGCAGATGGAGGGACAGCTGAGGGGAGGTGACTGTCCCATCAGTTATGTGTCTAGTCTCCTCTGAAACCAAACAGAGCTTCCTTATAACATCAACAAAAGATTAGATTGGGGTTTTATCATTTGCCACCACAAAATCGCTTTTATTGTTGACTATATGCTTTCAAAAGTGAAGGTGAACCTCAGTCAGTCCATGTGAGCTCACAGGACAGGTGTGATACACTGTGGAGAGGTCAGGGCATCCATCCCCAACAGCTCTGCCATGTTGACTTTCCCTGTTCTCACCAGCCTGAAGGAGGCTGGGGTGAGAACAGTGCACTGAACAGCAAAAGTCCTGGCCATGAGGATGTGACAGCTGGCTCCTGCCTCCTCTGCCTGCCCTTACATGGAGCCCAGGGTGCTCCTGGTGCCTTTGTAGTAGAAACTGCTACTTCCCCACAGTTTGGCTGGGTCACCTTGTCCCACGTGACTCCACTAACCCCGCTCAGTTATGGAGGTTGGGGACACAATAGTTCAGAATATGTTGAATTATGAAAAAGAGGGAAATGTTTATAGCCATCAGCAGCCAGTGGTGCTGAGGTGTGGTTTATTGCTATGTATTATAACGCTAAATTCTGTACCTCACAGTCTAGGCCTGTGAGTGAATTTTCATGGTTACAAGCATTTGTGTGTGCAAGTTTTGTTCTTTAAAACCATTGGTTAAATAAAATTGGCTACAGCCAATTACTGGAGGGATTAGAGGCAGGTGGGTTTTAAGTTACCTGGTTGGGAGTGGAGAAGGAGAAGGAGGAAAAACAAGGGTAAGGAAGGAAGCCACCATGGGGGGAAATGCACATGGCCAGGAGATACAGCAAGTATTTGGGGTACACTGCTGGGAAGGTAGCCAGGCCAGCAGTTAGAAAAGTAGATTAAGGGGGTACTCCCACCCCCAGTAATTGTCAAAACCAAATAAAATAACCATAGTCTGAGTCTCATTTATTTGTAAGCTAGTCATGGATAAGCTTAAATTGATTGTACTACATTTTGCACCCAAATGTGGGGCACGACCCAGGACCCTGAGATTAAAAGTCTAAAATCACCATAGTTTGAGTCTCGTTTATTTGTAATCTATGTGGGACAAGCTTTCATTGGTTTACTACAGAATGGAGATAGAAAGCCTGGGGTGCTGCTGTACACAGATGGAGTCTCTGGAATCAGTCAGAGGCAGAGCTACAGACAGAGACTGGGGGACTCCAGATCACAGGAGCTGAGGTGGTGGATACACTGGCACCATGTAGACTCTGAATCACGGAGTGGCAGGCTGGCAGACAGGAATTAGGAGCAGGGACATGCAGGCCTTACAGTGTGAGAGAGTCAACACAGTCAAAACACTCTCTTGAGTCATTGTAGGAGCCCTGTGGGAGAGAGAGGGAGTGGTCACAAGACGGAGAGAGGGTTCAGTCACTGTAGTGCCCTGGAGATGCCTGCTTCTTTTGAATCCCACAGAGTTAGACAAAGAAAGCTAGTATTCTGACCAATGCTGCCACTTTCCCAAGGCCTCTGCAAAGGTGAAAGCAGCTAAGGTGGGGACACAGAGTCTCACAGGACACAAACGTGTGGGAGGAGAGAAGAGAAGCCACCACTCTCCCAGAGAATATAAAGGATCAGATCTTTTTGGTGAGTTGGAGGGATCTGTCTCCTCTGCAGGACTGTCAGCCTCTTCTTGACAATATCTATATCCACAGTCACAGTCTCCATGTGGGCACAGAGCAGGCAACATCTCGGTGTCTACACTCATGGCTCAGGCTCCACTCAAGACACCACTCAAGTGATGGTGGCAAAGTCCTGCTGGGGAAAACCCTGCAGCTTCCTATGGACACTGGCTGTGACACTGGCTGTGACCCTCTCAACCCCACAGCACAGACAGACTGTGAACCAGGACTGTGACAGACATGGCTGCCTCACACCTTCCCTCACACCTTGATCCCTGCACCACCCTTCCCTCACACCCTCACCCCTGCACCACCCTTCCCTCACACCCTCACCCCTGCACCACCCTTCCCTTACACCCTCACCCCTGCACCACCCTTCCCTCACACCCTCACCCCTGCACCACCCTTCCCTCACACCCTCACCCCTGCACTACCCTTCCCTCACACCCTCACCCCTGCACCACCCTTCCCTCACACCATCACCCCTGCACCACCCTTCCCTCACACCCTCACCCCTGCACCACCCTTCCCTCACACCCTCACCCCTGCACCACCCTTCCCTCACACCTTCAGCCCTGCACCACCCTTCCCTCACACCTTCAGCCCTGCACACCCTTCCCTCACACCCTCACCCCTGCACCACCCTTCCCTTACACCCTCACCCCTGCACCACCCATCCCTCACACCCTCACCCCTGCACCACCCTTCCCTCACACCCTCACCCCTGCACCACCCTTCCCTCATACCTTCAGCCCTGCACCACCCTTCCCTCACACCTTCAGCCCTGCACCACCCTTCCCTCACACCCTCACCCCTGCACCACCCTTCCCTCACACCCTCACCCCTGCACCACCCTTCCCTCACACCCTCACCCCTGCACCACCCATCCCTCACACCCTCACCCCTGCACCACCCTTCCTCACACCCTCACCCTTGCACCACCCTTCCCTCACACCCTCACCCCTGCACCACCCTTCCCTCACACCCTCACCCATGCACCACCCTTCCCTCACACCCTCACCCCTGCACCACCCTCAGAAAGAGGTGAAATATTACCTGCTGGAGGAGGCCCCCGGGATCCTGCAAAAGGAAGTCACACAGAGAAAGGTGTTGTTATGAACACAGGGACTTTCTCACACAGCCTGAGGGGTGATGGGTCCTCGGCTCAGCTGGAGCTGTTCTCTCACTGTCTGTATTCACTAAGACCCTGAGCACTGCCCACAAATGGATGAAACTGTCACCAGAAGGAGGGAAAGCAAGGCCCATGCATTCTCATTGGTGGAAGGAGCCAGTGAGAGTGGTGGACAGGGACAGGAGCCACAGAATGAGCCTCAGGTCCGCCTACCCGCAGCCCAGCTCCTTCCTGCAGCACAGTCCTCCACCTCCAGGTCCCCGAGCTCCTCACCTTTCTGACTCCTGTGACGGATGAAAAGGCCCAGCCCGAGGAAGATCACCCCGAGCACGCAGCCTCCGATACCGCTCAGCATCTTGCTCTGCGCAGACTCAGACTGTACCCCTGGGGAGCAGAGCCCAGGGTCAGCTTTTGTCCCCACAGGGCACAACAGCCCTGACTGAGAGCCCACAGTCCAGCCTGAGCCATAGGGGGTGAGGGAGCTGGCAGGAGCCAGTTCTGTGTTCTGACCCAGGGCCAGGAAGGGCCAGGAGCTCTGAGCACAGTAGTCAGGGAGGGGATATGTGGGTGTTTGTACCTCACAGACTTATCTATAATCTTGAGCTAAAATACCCAGTCACTAGCTATCATTGTCAATTCCTCTGGATATAAGGGATGAATTCCAGGGCCCAGTGTATATAGTCATTTCCAGAGCTGCTGTCTGAGGTGACAGATATGCTTCCCTGTGGTTCTCAGCTCAGTAGTGGAAGCAGATCTCATGCAGGACAAGTTATGGGGTGGGTGACATCAGAGGGATGGGGTAGGTGACATCAGAGGGATAGGGTGGGTGACATCAGAAGGACAGGCTAATAACAGCTAAAATCCCATGTCATGTTGGGTCCACAGTATAAGAAAAAAATTCCCTTACGCCACTCCACCGTGACAGGGCTCTCCAGGCTGGGGTGCTCCACGTGGCAGGTGTAGACGTCTCCCCGCTGAGGAGTCATCTCCAGCATCACCAGGACCTGGAAGGTCCAGTCCCCGTTCTTCATAAGCTGTGTGGACACGACCCCACTGTCTCCTCCTGGCCATTCCGGAACCAGCGCACTTTGATCTGGGCTGGGTAGAAATCTGTCACCGAGCAGACCAGCAAGTTGTGGTGATTGAGGGCCTCTGTCCTGGACAGGGAGATGGCGACATTGGGCTGCTCTAGGGTGACAGAAAAGATGGTTTGTGAGATGGGGCCACATGGAGACTCCCTCGGGGTAGAGGCAGGGTGGGAATAAATGTCTGGGTTCTAACAGTGAATGGAGATCAACTCCACAAATACAAACTTAACTCACTAGGAAAGTAACAGTCACTGTGGCCCTGTTCCTATATAATGTCAAATGTAGTAAGACAAAAGAAGCCAGGAGGTGGAGGTACACTCAGGAGTTAGAGCCAGGAGGATCTCTCTGAGTTTGAGCCCAGCCTGGGATATAGAACAAGTTCTAGGACAGGCAGTAGTACACAGAGAAACCCTCTTTGTAAACCCTCTCTGTATTTTTAAATTTATGTGTGAATAAAATATTTTTATTTAGGCAAACATATAAAAATGAACTGTTTTTCTAAAACAAGACAAAAGGATAACTGATTCTGATTTTAAGTTAATAATTTTTGTGAAAAAAATTGCAAAAAAGACTGCAGTACAATATCCTTCCTTTATCTCCTCAGACTGTGGTACACAGTGGGACGACTTTGATATATCATGGTCACCACCTCAGAAGCCTTCTCACCGGGTGCTGTTATCCTTCAAGTTGAGAACAACATACATACTTAACGTGTTTCATGAACTAAGAACACGCTGTGTTCTCTCATTTTCTCCTCTCCCTGCCCCAGTTTTCTTTCCTCAGTCACATGTGTTAATTCCTGGCGGCCATCACTGTTCCCTTGCTGTGAGGAATCAGTTGCCAACAGTTGAAAAACAACCAAGGCCACCCGGAAAGCAAGAGGGGAAAGCGTTAGCAACCTTTCCAGTTAACCGCTGGTCCTGATGTAGGATATGAAATCTGAGCATGCTGCTTTCACTGGTATCACGTGTGAGAGGCTCGCGCAGCGTCAGGGAGTAGAGACGGAAATGAGTCCCTCGGATTTTGGATCACGCACTTTTAGTGTGACCCAAGTCAACACAGTCTACCTCAGAGAACGAGGAAAATGGCAGTGATGCCTTCAGGTCAGCGCCAGGCAGCGAACAGCCCTCACGGGACAACCTCCCCTCCAAGGGACAGCGGAGTCAGGGGATCAGACAAACGGCGGGAGTGACCACAGGAACCGCGGGACACAGTTAACACGGAACTGTTTCCTTCCAGGGCTGTGGTGCTCGCCTGCTCGCCCCTGCTCAGCTTCCCTGCCTTGGCGCTGACAGGTGACTGAGGTCACAGCAGAGCCAGGGGTCAGAGGGCAAAGGGCAAAGGTGAGACAGGAGGGAGGCTCCAAGGAGGCGCTGGGTGGTGCAGGGCAGACGGAGGAGGCCACGGCCGCTCCTCACGCGGGACTCTGGCTCCGTGTCCCCTCGCGGACCCCACGGACCCCCGCGCCCCCGCGGGACCCGCCGCGCTCACCGAGCCGCCGCAGGGAGGTGCGGACCTCCGCCTCGTAGTTGTGTCTGCACACCGTGTCCACCTGGGCCCGCACCCGCTCCAGGTACTCCTTCTGGCTGTTCCAGTCCTCGGCCTGCCCCCGCCCCAGCTCGGTCACCGCGCGGTACTCGCCCACGTCGCTGTCGAAGCGCAGGAACTCCTCCTGGTTGTAGATGTGTCTGGTCACCAACCGTATGCGCTGCGTCCCGTTGGTGAAGTAGCACTGGCCCTTGAACTGGATCACGAAATCCCCTGCGGACGGACGCGGTCAGTGCGGGGACCACGGAGACCACGGCGCCCGCGGCCCCACCCCGCGCCGGCGCTCCCCGCGTGGGGCGACCGCTCTCTGGGGCCGCCGGGTCTCGGGGCCTTGGGGTCTCGGGCCGGGCAGTCGCTGTGCCGCCCCCGCCGCGCTTGGACGGACGGAACTCGCCCAAGCGGACCCCGCTTCCCCGGAGGCCCGGGGCGGCTCCAGACGGTTCCACCCGGGAATGGAAGAGCAAGGGAGGGAGCCGACAGCCGAGCTCGTCCTCATAAGAATACTCCTCAGGAAGCTTGTACCTGGTACATTTGAAAAAAATTGAGGGAACACCAAAAGTTGGGTAGGTAGTGAGGGGGGTGGGTCTGGGTGGGGTTGGAAGAGGTGGTAAATATAACCAAAAAGTGTACAAAATTCTCAGCGAGCTAATAAAACTAGGATCGAAAGAAAAACAGAATATTCAGCTGTTTCTGCGACCCCAACCCCACCTCCTGAGAGTCTCCTGTGTGCAAAAGGTCCTGACCTCCCCGCCCCTAGGGGGCGCTCGTTCTCAGGAGAGCCTGACTGCAAAACAGACAACTGGGAATCCAGGCAACCTCTGGGAACTGCCTGCTTGCACTGTCACTCAGGGCATCTTAAGTGTAACTGCAAGACTGAAGCCTCCTCTGTGCACCGGCTTAGGGGACTGGGGCTTTCTGTAAAGTACTCTCCGGTCTCCGAACTAGGACACACACACACACACACACACACACACACACACGCACACACACCCCGGTATGTACCACATAGTTCCCTTCTAGGCCTAGTGTTTTCTTGGAAATTCAATTTACCAGCTCAGTGTCTGAGTCCTGGTTTCCATTTGACTAAAAAAATTAGACTCCTTGGCCACTGGCTTCTCTCAGGACTAGACGCCTAGAGTTCGCTCTCTAAAACCTACTCCACATCAGGAATTTTCCTCAAACACCAGGACCACAGACCATCGCTGACATGTTTCCTCATCCCAGAATCTGGCTTTTTCCTCCAGACAGGGTGCTGGGGGCGTGGTGGGGGTGGGAGGGTATTGTAAGCCCTGCTGTCTCCTCACGCACAACTCTGTGCTCTTGTCTTATCTTTGGTGGTCGATTTAAACTCTGCCTCCTCCTACTACTAAACTACTTTTCTATGCCAGGCTTGTCGTGTGCAGCAGGCACCATCCTAACTTCTATATTAGAACACAGAAATGACAATGGAGTCTCAGCCTCTCTTCAGAGAAAGGACTCTATGGTAAAAGACTGTTCTAAAATCAGAATTTTGCCATCCTCCCCACCCCCACAGACACACACTCCCATATCCCAGGGCCCCCAGGGCCCCTCAGAACCGGTCCCCCAGAGTGCTGGCTCTGGAGAGCCCTGCCCTCACTTACTTGGGGAGTCTCCGCCCTCAGTCCCTGGGCAGCTCAGCACCATCAGCGCCACCACAGCTGCTGAGAGGAGGAGGCTGGGGGTCTGCAGAGCCATCTCTAAGACAGGGAATGGCAGTCACCAGGACTCACACCTGCTGTGTCCCCTTCAGAAAGCAAAGTTCTGGAGCCTAGAGTCATCTGAAACCCCAGAGTGTTAGGGTTGGTCCCAAGTGAGGAACCAATCAGCACTGGAGCTGAAGTTTGTCATCTGTCTCTGGGCAGACTTTGTTTTCAAGGCTCTCTCTGCAGGGCATGGCCTGTTTCTTCATGGAGCCCCGCTGGATGGACATCTGAGGTGACCGCTCCTCTCAGTTACAGAGTAAAACTTTCCAAACTGCAGACTGTCTGTGTTTGGGGTTTAAAGACCAAAAGAGAAAAGTGAGTCAAGTACAGACAACTTTGGGATAATTATTTAAAGTCTACTGTTCTTACACTTGAGGTTGTAGAGGGAGAAATGACGGTGACTTGTGTTGGGGGGCAGAGAAAA
This sequence comes from Mastomys natalensis, assembly GCA_021653895.1. Lineage (NCBI taxonomy): Eukaryota > Metazoa > Chordata > Mammalia > Rodentia > Muridae > Mastomys > Mastomys natalensis. The sequence continues at coordinate 40,697 of JAJTUV010003464.1, read as the reverse complement.
GAGATAAAAAGCAAAAGACAAGAAGCCTCAGTTTCAGGAAGGGACATCCTCAGTCTTGTCACACTATGCAAGCCTGAACAGCAGAATCATCACTGTGTGCTTCCAACACGTCTCTCCTCAGGTATTACCAATCTAATTATCAACCATCTAGATCAATCTGATTGTCCAATCAGCTGGAGCAGTGCCCACCAAATGCCAATGACTAAACAAGTCTCTTTCCCTCTTCCCATGTTACTCCCTCTATGGTTTTAGATCCTAGTTAAACAGGGATCGGGATCTGAAAGCTGTGCTGACCAGGGAAGAGAGAACATCCCCTAAGGGCTCCAGCTGCACAGGTGAACTGCAGCATTTCTGCGTCCATAATGGCAGACTGATGTAGAGAACCACAGAGGGACAGCCATGGGCTCCCACCAGCGCTGTGCTCAGGACAGACACAGATCTCCTCAGCCTACACAGGGAGCATGAAGGAGAAACATCAGCTCAGATGGAGAACAGGTTAGAGACAAACATGGCCATTCAGGGACCCATGGTGGTGGATGTTCTCGGTGTCCTCAGCCCCCACCTCAGACCTCCACACAGGAATCTGCAGCCTCTGCCTCTTCTACATCGTCCCTGAGTGGAAAACTCCTAGGTTTTGGCCTGGGGCTGTGAGGGAAAGCCTGTGCCACACAGGGGATTTCCAGCTCTCCCAGGCCTCTTCACACAGGCTTTTCACCTAGCAACAGAAGCATCATCAGGAGTCCTTTTTCTGATTGGCTGATATCACATTAGCACTTCTGCCCAGCCTTCTCTAGAGTCCTCAGCAGGGTGCATGCCCCTCCTGTCTCACACAGTCAGCCACTCACTTCTGCCCTGGCTTAAAGGAAGGGAATCCCAAATCCTCAGCCCATGGTGCCTTCCCTGACTCACAGTGTGGTCCTGTGTGGAGACAGGGCCCTTAGACTGAGGGCAGTGTAGACTTGTTGGGCTGCAAAAGACAAACTACCATTTATACTGGCCAAAGTCTTACAGGGGACATCTTCAGGACACACGTATAGAATCAAATAGCTGTGGACTGCTTCCAGGGAACTCAAGAAGAAACCCTCTCCTCAGCCAGCATCCCTTGAAATCAGTGCTTCATCAGTGAGGCCAACTGTGACACTAGTAATCAACTTGTCAGCAAAAGGGGTCCCCAGGACCCTATTGTGTCCGCTTCAGGGATCAAGTGCACCTGTAGGAACCCATGGCTTCTAACACCACTATTAATATAATGCTAAGAATGATGTTGAATTTTCCTTAATAAAATATATATCAAGCAACTACCCTCAAGTTTTCCTTAGTCTATTTGAAGTTATTTACATTATTACATATAATATATTTATATACATTATAAATATAAAATATGGGTTTTATTATTCTGCTTTTATTATTGTTTTTCTCTTTAAGTAACATTTTAGAAAAGCCAGAGTCACACAGGCAGCAGATCAAGCACAGACTGAACCTCAGAAGATTCAACTTCACTTACAGAAAATGCACACGACAGGCAGCGGCTTGAAGCAGATGTAGTTTGTAAACACCTCTGGGATCTGTGGTAACTGTACAAACATCACTTTCTGCTTCACAGCCTCCATCTTGAATGGCTACAGAGAATCCACGGATCAGAGGCCTGGCTGCTGCCCAGGACATCACTGAGAGAGGCAGACGCTTTAGGAGGGGGAGCCTGGAAGGAAATCGGCCAAAGGTGTGTTGGGGATGTAGAGGCTCGGGCCCTCCCGTGCTTCCAGGCCACCATGATGAGCAGTTTCCCCTCTGTGTCCCTCCATGATGATCTGCCTCACTGCAACCCAAAGGAAACGGAGCCAAAGGACTGCAGGTGAAACCTGTGAACTGGGAGCTGAAGGAAACCTCTCACCTTATAGACAGATTCTGATAAACACCACAGTGCACTGTAAGGGCTTCATGAAGCTGAAGATGTAAACAGGATCTGGAGTCTCATAGCAGTGTGGGTAAATGACCAGGTTGCAACTTTAATAATAATAATAATAATAATAATAATAATAATAACAACAACAACAATAATTTCCAGGTGTGGTGGTTTACACCTGTGATTCAGCACTTAGAAAGCTCAAACAGGATGACCAGGAGTTTAAAGTTATCCTGGTCTAACAGCACATATCAGAACCACATAGAAAAACTCAGTGTAAATTTAAAAAAAATAAGGAAAAAAAATACTAAAAATCCAATATGGCACCATGTATGTTAACTAAAAGATAGCACAAGTTAAATTAAAATCTAACCCTGAATTCTAAGCACTATCTGAACTCTTTGAGAATTGCATAAAAAAATTTTAAGGCAACAATATCATAAAATAGCTTCAAGGACCTGTTACAACCAGCAAATGTATCAGTTATAAGGGAAAATCGACGGAAATCAGAGTGGTGACAGGGCCTGGAGACCTGGGATCTGGCTGGAGGGAGCTGCCTGGTAACACCTATGTCCTTTCTGATCAAAACAACAGCCTTCCAGGCCCTACATCTCCAGCTTAAAGTGACTGTGGTTAATTAGTTCCTTATGTGAATGAACATGCACAGTAGTTACTGTGTACATTCATGGTCATGCCTGCATCTAATGCATCTCATGTTACTTCAGAAGTGTTTGGTTTTATTTGTCAGACAGCTACTCAAGCAAACACCAGACATTACACCTGTGGACCCTGGGCTGTCCACACGGCTGTCTGCACAGATGTCACCCCTCAGACCTGGGAGGAAAGGCACACTTAGCAACAGCAGCAGATTTCCATCCCTAAGACAGGATCCATGCAGGACGTGGGGAAAGGTGGAGGAAAGTCCAGGCAGACTCCATCCAGTTGTCCCATGTGGGTAGTGACAGTGGTCACATGAAAGGGTGACCCACCAGCAATGAGAGGCGTGGGGCAGACGCTTACATCACACTCCTCTGAAACCAGACTGCTTGGATGCCGACTGTGGCTTCATCTTTGACTCCTGGGACTTCACTGGTTGCTTAGTGATTCTGCACCAGCTTCCTCATCCCTAATGTGAATGGGGATTGTGGTAACACCACCTCAGGGAACGGTGTGGTAACTGGGTGAGGCAGTATCTCTGAGTACACAGCGAGACACTTGGTAGGAGGTTCGCTCTCCACAGAAAAAGCAGAGAAACAGCAGAGCCAAGATGTAGCAACAGGAGACACTGTAGAGACTATTACGGCTGCAGGGGCCTGGTAACGCTCCTGCTCACGGGTCTGACCAAAATGGACACTCGTGGAATTGGGAACAGGGTCCCAGTTCCAACAGCACAGGACAGAAAGAAGCCAAGTTTGATTTGGGGTTTTGTTATTAATATTGAGTGGGGTGAAGGAATGAATCAGATGCCTTTTTTTTTTTTTTTTTTTTTTTTTTTGGTTTTTTCGAGACAGGGTTTCTCTGTGTAGCCCTGGCTGTCCTGGAACTCACTCTGTAGACCAGGCTGGCCTCGAACTCAGAAATCCGCCTGCCTCTGCCTCCCAAGTGCTGGGATTAAAGGCGTGCGCCACCACCGCCCGGCATCAGATGCCTTTTTTTTCTTGAGTTCTACACCCTCCTAGACTCCTTGGGGTCACGGAGACGTTAGCTGTTTCCCCATCCCCAGCTCTCTCCTCACGCCTAGCAAACCATGAAACAGTGTTGACTGAGAAGGTGTGAGAAGCAGCTACTCCCTGATGGGTCCACAGCCATCCCATTCCACTGACAGAGCTGAACCAGGAGCACACATGGTGACTCGGAGTCGGTTCTGTCCCACTGACCTGTCTCCTAGATTTCCTGGCAGGGACATACATTAAGGTGGTGACACTGAATGCTCCTTTACTTCCACAGTAGCTAGTGCTAGAGCAGCCACGGCCTGACTGTGACTTAGAGTGCTCTGTCCCCAGTCCTATCGCTCACCCCAGTGTCTCCTTTGAAGTCACATGATTCTGTAGACACAGGAGCAGGACACTCCAGGAGGCATGCGCCTCTACAGGGGAACTTCCCACACGGGTTTCCCTTCCCAGAACTCTAACATTTAAACCACACACTTACCACTAAAGCAGAAATAAAGACATCGATGACAAAGAGGCTTTGTAGATGCTGGTTTCTGATCCAGCCAATGAGGAGGGAGAGTGAGGCAGCATCACCAGTCTCCGGCAGACTAAGTCACCAAGAAGGTCTGCAAGAAGCACAGAAGTGTGACTGGAGGAAATCCACATAAAAGAAATGATACAGGAGATTATAAGGAAATAACAGACAGGTGGGACTGTGTAGTAAAGAAGAATGTGTCATATTCTAAGATGTAAAGAAACAAAGTCCCCAGAATATTAAAAAATATTTTTAGATTGGAATTTTTTTTATCATTTTTGTTTCTGTGTATGTGTATGTCTGTGTGAGTGAATGTCACGTGTATGTGGACGCTCATGGAGGCCAGAGGAGGACTCTGTTCTTTCCCCGCTGCTTCCTGTATCTTTTCACCGTCTTCATCGTAGCACCGTTGAGATCAATTCATACAGACTTCCTACTTGCTCATCTGTGAGCCCGTACCTGGTGTCCACGCTGAACACATTTCGGATGGTTTTGCACACTCATCCAACAAAATCCCAGCCTTTATGATCTACAAATCCCTCTGCAGCCCCTGGAGCACCCGAGTTCTCTGGGGTCATTGAATCTCACCTCTAGCTCTTAGGTGAAGGCAGACCGCCTTGTTATCACTGCTTCCCATGGACTGGAGGACCACGATGCTGAGCCTGCGCACCACGCCTCCTCCGTCCCTCGCCTACTTCCGGTCTTATTCCTACCACCACCCCTATTGGCTCCCCGGTGAACTCCTCTTGTTTTCTTGATTTTTTTTCTTTTTACGTTTTCTCTATTGTGTCTAAAACTACCATATCGCTTTTCATGTCAGGACACCTGACAGAAACAAGGTTGGAAAGACTCACTGTTGCTCACCATTAGGAGGGGCTCGGTCCATCATGGCGGGTGAGACATGGCCGAGCCGTTCATGGCAGTTTCCTCTGTAGCCGCTTCAGCTTCCTGTGCAGCTCCTTTGTGTCTTCACCGATCAGGAAGTGGACTGGAACCGGAAGCGGATGTCACCTTCGAGGTCCGGCACCTACTTCTGCTCAGGAGGCCACTGCACAATAAGGTTCCGCAGCCTCTGAAAACAGCGCCCCCAGCATGTGACAAAATGTCCAAACGTGTGCTCCTGTGGGGGACATTTCACATTGGAACCTGGGCAGCTGTGATCCTCCTGGGCTTTCATTTGACATAGGGTATAGATTCAGTTTTTGTCTGTAGATACTCAATTAGTTCAACGCCAAGTATTTAAAAAATATTTCCCCACTGGGTACTTTTGTCAAATGATGATAATATACTTATATTTGGAATATATGTAACATATACCACACACACACACACATACACACACACACACACACACATACACACACACACACACACATACACACACACACACACACACATACACACACACACACACACACATACACACACACACACACACTGATACCACATTGTCTTGACATAACTGTATAAAAAGCCTTAAAATCAAGTATCCTAAGTCTCCAACTATCTTCTTTTTAAAAATCATTCTTTCTATTCCATTCTTTGCTTTTCCCATGTAAATGTATCAATTTCTTCAATAAAGTCACATATTTAGATTAAAACTGCCCAGTCTACATGTGAATTAAGAGAGAATTCATTATCACCAACGCTTGGTCTCCCACAGACATGGATCATGTTTCCATAGTGTCCTCTGATTTTCCTCACCCGTGTTTTATACTTTTCAGGATATGGATTGTATATGTTGTTTGTCAAATTTATCCCTGTTTTTTTTTTTTAATATCTTAAGTGATATTTCAAATAAAAAAAATCTTGATGCATTATCAGAAAAAAATATACATTTTAAGTTTTGGTCTTTTATTATGAATACATAGACAAAGTTGTTGAATTTTCTTGGCTTTTTTTTAGTGTGCACTCTGTAAGTCACTTTACACAGGAGACTGACAAGTGGTGGGCAGCTGACCAAGTCCAGTCAACCATGTGCTTTGTAGTGTATGAGCTCTGAGAACAGCTTTAGCATCCCTTCTTCAGACTCCCCAGTACTTCAGATACAGTAATGTGTCATTAGGCCAGCTTTATTTGTTTATTTATTTGATATTATTAAACTTTCATTAATAACTTTTTAAATTTATGCTCATAAGGAACATTTCTCTATAGATTTTTCTTGTTTTCTTCTTTCTTTCTTTCTCTCTCTCTCTTTCTTTCTTTTTCTCACTTTCTTTATATAATCATAATGATGGCTTCAGTTACCAGGTCACGTTCCTCTTCCATTTGTAGTGATGTCATGTCTTCCTTAAATACCTAATAGGCTTTGTCAGTGCAAACACCTGAACCAGAGCTGACTCTGTAGAAATGCTTTAAGTACAAGTTCAACCTATGGAGACATGACCATGTTCTCTTAGTTGGTTATCTTCAGTGTCCATGGCATCAGCTTTTGTATTTTACAGACAGTATTTTCATTTCATCTGAGGGATCTAATGTATAGACATAAAGTTTTTCATAGACTGTTATACATACATCTCTGAGTGCTATATAATTATGTCCCTAACTCTTGTTCTTGATATTACTGTGTTTTTCTTCTTTCTTGGTGTATCTTGTTACAGTCTAGAGGTCTTAAATGATACAGTCTAAGGGCTTGGACTGGATTAATTTTCTCTGCCAGTTAAAGAATTAAAAGGCAAAAAATCTGAAATGCAACAGGGCAGCAGGGAAATCTCATATGAGACACACAGAATCAGCAGGTAAAGAAAGGTGTTTATTGGAAGTGAGGAAACATACACACAGGGGGCATACAGATTAAAAGTCTCTGCAAGCAGGTCATAGAGGACTGGGACACACACTCCAGAAGCTAGAAATCCAGGCTCTTCTTGAGAACAGGGCTTTACAGCTCTGGATCATTTTCCTCCTCTGCTTTAGAGGTGGTCAGTTTGAAGACAGACTGGCTGATTGGGCCACAACTCTCAGGTGACATGTCCTGATCCAGCCTTGACCTTGGTGAGCATTCTATCATCAAGGGGCCTACAGGGAGACAAAAGCTCAAGCCAGAGGAAGAAGCCAGCCATAATGGAAATTCCCACCTTTATTACCAAGCCTTGGCCCCTTCCCCTGTCTGTCTAATGCCTTGTCTCTCAGTCTCACCAGAGGTCACAAACCTTACTGACTATTCCTCTGATGCTCTGATTTCCACACTGATTTAGGCTCTGTTTGTTATCTTTTTTTTTTTCTGTTCATTTAGGCTAAAACTAATATTACCTGTTCTAATTTCTGAAGATAAAATCTTTAGCTCATTGTCCAGAGCCCTCTCTTCATTTCTGGCCTGTGTACACAGTTGATGGAAACACTGCATTTGGGTTCTTTGTTTGGTTGGTTTGGTTTTTCAAGACATATTTTTTTGTGTGTAGCCTTGACTGTCCAGGAATTCACTGTGTAGACAAAGCTGAACTGGAACTCTGAGATCCTCCTGCCTCTGCTCCTGAGTGCAGGGATCGAAGGTGTGTGCCCCACTTTTAAAATTCCTTACTGATTTCTCCTGTGCCTTAATCAACAGAAGTCCACTTTTTCACTTACAAATATTTGGTGATATCTTTTGCATTAACTTCTCATTTAATTTCAGTTTTTGAACAAATAAATATCCCAGCTTGCTTTCCATTACTGTAATAAAACTCTGGCTAAACCCAGCTTGGGAAGGAAAGGGTTTACTTCACCTCACAGACTACAATCCATCATGAAGGAAGTCAGGGCAGGAACCTGAAGGCAAGAGCTGAGGCAGAGGCCATGGAAGAACCCTGCTCGCTGGCTTGCTCCTGGTGACTTGCTCAGCCTGCTCTCTTATGGAACCCAGGACCGCCTACCCTCGTGGCCCCGCCCACAATGGGCTGGGCCCTCTCCCATCAGTCTGCAATGCTTCAGCTGAGTTGTCTCTTCCTAGGTGACTTCAGCTTGTGTCGAGTTGACAAAATACTAACCAGCACAGAAGACTGTGCGATTTCAATTCTTTCAAATTCATCATTCCCTAGATATCCCTTCACTACCCCACACAAAAACAAACAAACAAACAAACAAACAAACAAAAAACCATTTGACACAATTCATGTTAAAATTACCCAGTAAAGCAGGAGTTATAGACATATTTTCGTATTTTTTTAACATATTTGCTAAAATATCAAGAATATATTTGACAAAGAATTACAAAAAATTGATGTAGAAAAGGAATCACTGAGTGACAGCCCAGAGGTGTGTGTTTGTTTAAATTTATTATCTCACATGTATGAATGTTCGACTACATGTATATCTGTGCACTGTGTGTGTGTGTGTGTGTTGTGTGTGTGTGTGTGTTGTGCATGCATGAGTGCATGTGTGTGTGTGTGATGCCTGGGGAGCCTAGAAGATCTCCTGGGACTGCAATAACAGGAGTTTGGGGGTCACCAGTGGAGCTGGGAAGTGAACTCAGGTTCTCTGCAAGCATATGAGTCCTTGGCCATCTCTTCAGCTTTTTCTCAGGATCAGTTTTAAGGATGTAACTTTACTCACCCTAAAGCATACTCAAACTCCTCTGTTTCAGGCTTCTTTGCTTCTCTGGCATCCAAAAACCTCCTTTCAGGCTGGCGTCATCACCCCTGGAACCCTGACAATGTACTCAGTGAGATGAGATGCACTTGGCCACCACCCTCCAGACAGGATCGCTGGCATTTCCCAGACCAGACCTGTGAACCAGAGACAGGACTCCAACCCTTCCCCTGACTGTGGGAAGTTCACTGTGGCCACCTGCTGGCCTGTGGCTGACCTCACACTCAAAGCTGTACTGTCCTGGGACTGCCATGGAGCAATGCATTTTGTCACAGTTGGACATGAAAACAAAGACTAAATAGAACTTACTTCACTGACAGTGAGGATGTCAGGATTCTGAAGGATAGGAAAGTGTCTCAGTGGCTCGATCCTCCCAGCCTGCCTTGCACAGTTTCTGTTCAGGGTGTTCTCTCTGTCTCACCCCTTCTGACTACCCATGAACATTTAACATCCACTAAACATGCACAATTTTGTTTTCTTTTTCTTCTCCCTTCCCACTAGAAATCTGATATCTGTTTGTAGCCCTGGCTGTCCTGAAATTCACTCTGTAGACCAGGCTGGATTCAAACTTAGGAATATTCTTGCCTCTGCCCCTGCCCCTGCCCCTGCCCCTGCCCCTGCCCTGCCCCTGCCCCTGCCCCTGCCCCTGCCCCTGCCCCTGCCCCTGCCCTGCCCTGCCCCTTGCCTCAGCCAGGCAAGGATTAAAGGCAAGCTCCACTAAGGCCAGCTATACTTATGCTGTTCTTTATTTCTTTGCCCACCACTCCCCAGTTCTGAATGTGACCCAGCAGCAATACAGAGTGTGCCTAGGTGGAGCACACGCATGAGGCCTGGAGTTTGATTCCTGTGCTGGTTAATTTTGTATTAACTTGACATGGGCTGGAGTCATCTGACAGGAGGGAACCTCAAGTTAGGAAAAGCCTCATAAGCTCTGGATGTAAGCATTTTCCTACATAGTGACTGATGGGAGACAGCCCAGATCATTGTAGGTGGGACCACCCCTGGCTGGTGGCCCTGGGTTCTATAGAAAGCAGTCTGAGCAAGCCTTGGGGAGCAAGCCAGTAAGCAGTATCCTCCATGGCCTCTGCATCAGCTCCTTCTTCCAGGTTCCTGCATGGTGTGAATTCCTGTCCTGACTTCCTTTGATGGTGAACAGTGATGTAGAAGTACAAGCTAAATAAATCTTTTTCTTCCCAACATTGCTTGGTCATTGTGTTTTCACTACAGCACTAGTAGCCCTAACTGAGACAATGCCCAACACTGGGGGGAAATGGAAACAGTATTTCTAAAGTAAGTTTGGTTTAACAGTAACTGAAGAAAAGAAACAACAGGAGGCCATCACCTTCTCAACTCCCAGGGAGAGGAAGAAAACAGATGAAGCTCCCATCTGCAGACAGGCAAGCTTCTCACATGAAGAAGGGCAGCTCAGGAGAAGACCTGAGAATCCCCAGAGCAGAAACCAAGCCCACCCAGGAGTAGAAGGAGGAGACCAGGCTGGTCTGCGGCCTGTGGTGGGAGGGCTGGCCTCTGCCTGTGACCATGAGACAGTTCTGTGTCTCCACTTCTTGAAACCCAATCGAGGGATATTTTGTTCCACAGTCACTGTCCTGACTGTCTGGTGCCATTTTGCAGTTCCCTTTAGTAAACACACTTTGCTACATCAGCCATTTGTGACTTAGTTTTCATGTACAATTTTCTCATTTTATTTCATTTAACCCTCATTCTGCATCTTCTTCTTTCCTATCTATTCAATTGCTGGGTTCCTAGGTCTTAATTTGGATTTTCCTTCATGTGGTGAATGTACGATTCACTCCATCATTCTCACTGCTGTTCCCTGGCTCCTGTTCTGGTCCTGTGTCTGGAGACTATACACGCTTGTTAACATCAGCTTTGAGGGATCACATCTATAGCTCTGTGTTCGATTTGAGGGATCACATCTATAGCTCTGTGTTCGATTGTTTCTATTTTATGTTCCTACCCAGAACATGTAAGAGTATCAGTTCAAGAACCTTGAAGGCTTTCTGGATTTCTGAGCTCAAGGCCGCCCTCTAGTGTTAACACAGCACAGTGACATTTCATAACAATGTGGGGGAAGTTGATGTCTGATTTCATGACTCTTGTTTCTGGAAATAATTAATTTTCCCCACTTCCTTTTTCTCTTTAAAACCATAATACTCGGATTTGCCAGCACTGAAGCCATTGCTTTATTCCCTAGATTAATGCTTCCTCAAGACTTTCCTCTCTGGTTGCCCTGCCCAGTTTCTCCTTGTCAGACCCCTCAGTAGCAGTGGAACACAGTGCTCCTGTGTGTTAGGCCACAGACTTCTTCCATAATGACCCAGCTCAAAACAGAATGTATATATATATGTATAAATTGTATATGTATATGTAATTGTATGTGTATATGTATTGATGTATTTGCATATGTGTGTTTATATCAAATCTATATGTGTATGTGAATGTGTAGGTAATATATATATATTATGATTAAAAATTTTTGAGACAGCTCTGGCTGTCCTGGAATTCACCATGTAGACAATCACAGATCTATCCACCTGTATTTGCCTCACATGATTCACAGTGAAGGACAGATCACAGCCACAGGTCTGCCTACCTAAGTACCCTCTTATCCTAGAGTATAAACCCCCTCTCACAAGGCAGCTGGCAAGACAGTTCAACAAGTACATGTGCCAGTTACCAAGCCTGGTGACCTGAGTTCAATCTCTAGGACCCACATGATGAAGGAGAGAGAACCAGCTGCATCGAGTTGTCCCGGACCTCAGGAGCCTCAGCATCTCGCAGTGAACATGTTCTCTTCAGTCAGTTGGGAGCAGATGTGGGTGTGGTCACTTGTCTCTGAAACAATAAACATGTTGGAACTCATGGGAACAGAGCCATGTTCACAGCCATATTTTGTCAGAAAGTCCACAAAGGCTGGCATAAAGGAGACTTGTATAACAGAACTTTCTAATGTAGTCAGTGCAACGTGGAAAGCTGAAGCTTGGCCCAGGGTCCTGGGGAGATCTATGCTATAAATTAAATAAACGAAATTCCAAAATTAGCAGCATAAATCAGAAAACCAATAGGAATTATAAACAGGTCTTAAATTATGTAAAGAAAAAGAAAAAATTAACTAATGATATTGATCCCCACAGCTCTGCCTGCCTTCCACAGAGCAGGGAAACGCTAACACTGACCTGATCCACTGCAGCCTTAGCTTCAGAGCCAGACTCAGTCGCTCAGGGCAGCGGTTCTCAACCCGTGGGATGTGACGGCTTTTGGGATCCCGTGCCTAACAGCACAAGATCAGAAACCACATAGAAAAACCACAGTGTAAAATTTAAAAAAATAAGGAAAAAAAATACTAAAAATCCATATGAGCACCATGTATCTTAACATAAAAATAGCACAAATTAATTAAAATCTAACCCAGAATTCTAAATCACTATCTGAACTCTTTGAGAAAATTGCATAAAAAAATTTTAAGGCGCAATAAATAAAATAGCTTCAAGGACCAGTTACAACCAGCAAATGTAATCAGTTATAAGGGAAAATCGACGGAAATCAGAGTGGTTACAGGGCCGGGCTGCAGAGACCTGGAGTCTGCTGATGGAGCTGCAGGTAACACTATGTCCTGTACTGATCAACCATACACGCCTTCCAGGCCTAACATCTCCAGCTTAAAGTCTGACTGCGTGGTCTAATTAGTTTCCTTATGGCATGAGAACATTCCACAGTAGTTACCATGGTACATTCATGTGCATATCGTCACTTCGATCTAATGCAGTCTCATGTTACTTCGACAAGTGCCTGACTTCTTTTTATATTGTCAGACAGCTACTCAAGCAAACACCTAGACAATACAACCTGTGGACCCTGAGCTGTACCACACGGCTGTCCATGCCACACGAGATCAGATGGGACAGATTGTCACCCACTCATGACCTGGGTAGCGAAAGGGACCCAATTCTTAGCAAACAGCAGCAGATTTCCATCCCATAATACAGGCATACCCATACATGCATGACGTGGAGAAACGGGTGGAGGACATCCAGGACAACTCCATCCAGGGTTGTCCCTGTTAGCTGTAGTGAGGTACATGCTGGCGTCACAGTAAAAGGGTGTGACCCCCGCAGCAGCAACATGATGGAAGGTCGTGGAGCAGACGCTTACATCACACGGGATCGGCCCACTGAAACCTAGACTGCTTGGATCGACTGTGCTTCATCTTGTACGTCTGCGTACTGAACTCACTGGTTGCTTAGATTGATATCCTGCACCAGCTCCCCTATCATCCCTAATTGTGAATGGGTGATTGTGGTAACACCCACATCAAGGAACGGTGGTGGATAACCTGGTGAGGCAGTCTCTCTGAGTACACGAGCGTGAGACAGCTTGGTAGGAGGGGTTCGTCTGTCTCCACAGAAAAAGACTGAGAAAACAGCAGAGCCAAGATTAACAACAGAAGAATATCACTGTAGAGACTATTTACTCTGCTAGGGGCACTGGTAACGCTGCCTGCTCACTGGTCGTGACCGAAAATGGGACAATCATGTGGAAATGGGAACATTCTACTCCCAGTTTCCAACAGCAACAGGACATAAATAGAAAGCCAAGTTTTCTGATCTTTGGTGGTTTGTTCTATTAATATCAGTGGGGTGTAAGAGAAATGAATCAGATGCCTATTTTCTTCTTTTTTTGTTTTTTTTTTTTTGGTTTTTTTCGAGACAGGGTTTCTGTCTCTGTGTAAGCCCCATGGAGCTGTCCTGAACTCAACTCTCGTAACCCATGCTGGCCTCGTCTACTCAGAAATTCCGACCTGCTCTGCCTCTCCAAGTGCTGGGATTAAAATGTGCGTGCGCAACCACCCGCCCGGCATCAGATGCCTTTTTTTTCTTTTGATGCTGACACCCCCTAAGAACCCTTGGGTCACGACAGACGTAGCTGTTTCCTCCCCATCCCCGAGCTCTCTCCTCACGGTGACGCCTAGCAAACCATGAAACAGTTTTTGACGGAAAAGGGGTGAGAAGCACTACCCCCCTTGATGGGTCCACAGCATCCCATTCCACGGAACAAAACTGAACCAGGACACACATGGGATTTCCGGACCCCCGGTTTTCTGTCCCATTTGACCTTTTTCCCAAGATTTCTGGCGGGGGCTACATTTAAGGGTGTGACACGGGAATTCCTTTACTTCCACAGTACTGGGTGCTAGAGCAGCCACGCCTAAACTGGACTTAGAGTGCTCTGTCCCAGTCCAAACGCTCTACCCCAGGGGTCTCCTTAAAGACACATGATTTTTTGTAGACCAGGAGCAGGACCCAGGAGCATGCGCCTCTACAGGGGAACTCCCCAACGGTTTTTCCCTTCCCCAAACTCAAACATTTAAACCCCAACAATTTAAAACCCCCCAAAAAAGCAAAAAAATAAAGGGGGACATCAAATGCCCAAAGGGGCTTTTAGATGCGTTTCTGATCCCCCCATGAGGGGGGAGGTGGGGGGCAGAAACACCAGTCTTCGCAGACTAAGTCACCAGAAGGTCTGCAAAAAGCAAGAGTTGACTGAGAAATCCAAAATAAAAAAATATACAGAGTTTAAATAGGAAATACAACAGGGGGGACTGTGTGTAAAGAAAATGTGTCATATTCTAAATGTAAGGAAACAAAGCCCCCAGAATATTAAAAAATATTTTAGATTGGAATTTTTTTATCATTTTTTTTTCTTTATGTGTATGTCTGTGTGAGTGAATGTCACGGAAAAATTGGACGCTCATGGAGGCCAGAGGGACTCTGTTCTTTCCCGTGCTTCCGTATCTTTCACCGTCTTCATCGTAGCCCCCGTTTATCATTCAAAACAGATTTCCCTATTTTGCTCATCTGTGAGCCCGTAACCTGGTGTCCACCTAAAACCCCTTTCGGATGTTTGAAACCCCTCATCCAACAAAATCCAAGCCTTTATGATTAAAAATTTCCCCTCGCCCCCCGGACACCCGAGTTCTCTGGGGGGTTCAGAATCTCACCTCTAGCTTTTAGTGAAGGCAGACCGACTTGTTATCACTGTTTTCCCATGACTGGAACCACGATGCTGAGCCGGGCGCACCACGCCCTCCCCGTCCCTCGCCTACTTCCGTTTTTATTCCTAAACCCCACCCCAAATGGCCCCTCCGGGTGAACCCCCTCTTGTTTCTGATTTTTTTTTTTTTAAACGTTTCTCTATGTTCTAAAACTACCATATCGCTTTTCATGCGGGGACACTGCCCAAAAAAAGGGTGGAAAAAAACCCATTTGTTCTCTCACCTTAGAGGCTTTTCGTTCCATCTTTTGGGGGGGTTGAAAGCTTTTGGGGCCCGAAACCCGTTAAATGGGCAGTTTCCCTTTTAAAAAAACCCGCTCCACCCTTCCTGGCAGTTTCCTTTGTGTCTTCAACACCGACAGAATGACGGGAACCCGGGAAGCGATTTTTCACCTCGAGGCCCGCGCCCCCTACTTCCTCAGGAGGCACTGCACATAAGGTTCCGCACCTCTGAAAACAGCGCCCCCACATGTGACAAAATTCCAAAGGGTCTCCTGTGGGGACTTTTTCACTTGGGAAAAACCGGGGGCAGCTGTGATCCTCCGGGGCCCTTCATTTTGACATAAAGAAAAGATTAAATTTTTCTGTAGAAAACTCAATTAGTTTCAACGCCAAGTATTTAAAAAATATTTCCCCACTGGTACATTGCAAATGTGATAATATACTTATTTTTGGGAATAAAAGTAAAATATACCACACCCACACACACATACCCACACACCAAAAAACACACTACACACACACACACCCCCTACACACCACACACAACACAAACACAACACACACACACACATAAAACACACACACCACACTGATACACATTGTCTTGACATAACTGTATAAAAACTTAAATCATTACCCAAATCTCCAAAAAACTTTTTAAAAAAAAAATCATTCTTTCTTTTCCCAAATCTTCCCTTTTCCAGGGAAAAATAAATCAATTTCTTCAATAAAGTCAAAATTTTTAAGATAAAACTGCCCAGTCAACATTGAATTAAGAAGAATTCTTTAAATCACCACGCTTGTCTCCCACAGACATGGACCCCCATTTTTCCCCAAAATGTCCTCTGTTTTTCCCTCACCCGGTTTTATACTTTTCGGGATTTTGGATTGTTATTTTTGGGTAAAATTTTTCCCCCGTTTTTTTTTTATACTTAAGTGATATATCAAAAAAAAAAATTTTTGATGAAATTATCAGAAAAAAATATCCCTTTAAAATTTTTGGTCTTTATTATGAATACATACAAAGTTGTTGAATTTTTCTGGCTTTTTTTGTGCACTCTGTAATCACTTTAACAGGAGACGGCAAGTGGGGGGCCCGCGACCATCCAGCAACCATGTCTTTGTAGTGAATGAGCTCGAGAACAGCTTAGCATCCCTTCTTCAACTCCCATACTTCAATACAGTAATGGTCATTAGGGCCACTTTATTGTTTTTTTAAATTATATTATAAACTTTCATTAATAACTTTTAATTTTCCCCAAAAGGGAAACATTTCTCTATAATTTTTGTTTTTTCCCTTCTTTCTTCTTTCTCTCCAACCCAAACTTTCTTTCTTTTTCTCACTTTCTTATATAATCATAAGAGGGCCCTTTCCCGTTACCAGGTCACTTCTCTTCCATTTGTATGATTCAGGGTTTTCTTAAATCCAAAAAGGGTTTTTTGGGTTCATGCAAACACCTGAACCAGAGCTACTCTGTAGAAATGCTTTAAGACAAGTTCAACCTATGGAACAGGGACCATGTTCTCTTTTTGGGTATCTCAGTGTCCAGGAAATCAGCTTGTTTTTTACAGACAGTATTTTCATTTCATCTGAGATCTAATGTATAGCCCTAAAGTTTTTTCATAGACTGTTATAAAATACATCTCTGATGCATAAAATTTTAATGCCCCCTAACCCCTGTTTTTTGATTTTACGTGTTTTTTTTTTCTTTCTTGGTTATTTTGTTACAGTCTAAAGGCCCTTAAATGATAAAAGTCTAAGGTTGGACGGGTTTAATTTTCTCGGGAAAGTTAAAAAATTTAAAGGCAAAAAAACTAAATGCAACAGGGCAGCAGGAAATCTCATATGGGGAAAAACACAGAACACCCAGGTAAAGAAAGGTGTTATTGGAAGTGAGAAACATACACAAAAGGGGCATCCCGAAAAAAGTCTCTGCAAGCAGGGTCAAAGAGGACTGGACACACACTCCAGAAGCTAAATCCAGGTTTCTTCTTAAAAAAAAAAGGGCTTTACAGTCTGATCATTTTCCCTCCCTGCTAGGAGGTGGTTTTTTTGGGAAGACAGACTGGCGAGGGGCCACAACTCTCAGTGCCCATGCCTGACCAGCCTTGACCTGGTGCCATTCTATCATCAGGCCTACATAGAAAAAAACCCCCCCCAAAAGCCAGAGAAAAAAGGGCCACCATAATGGAAATTCCCACCTTTTTTTACCAGCCTTGCCCCTTCCCCTGTCTGTCAAATTTGCCTTTTTCTCCAGTCTCCCCAAAGGGGTCACAACTTACGACATTCCTCTAAATGCTCGATTTCCACACGTTTTAAAGCCGTTTTGTTATCTTTTTTTTTTTTTTTTCTTTAGGCTAAAACTATATTACTTTTCCCAAATTCTGAAGTTTAAAATTTTTAAAGCTCATTGTCAGACCTCTCTTCTTTTCTGGCTGTACACATTGTTGAAACACTGTTTTTTGGGTTTCATTGTTGGTGTTTTGTTTTTTCAGACATATTTTTTTGTGTGAAACCTTATTTCCGGGAAATTAAACTGTTAAAAAACGAACGGGAAAACTCTGAGATCCTCCTGCCCTGCCTCCGCGGAGTGCAGGATCGAAGGTGGGGCCACCACTTTTAAATCCTTACTGATTTCTCCTGTGCCTTAATCAACAGAACCCAAACTTTTTCACTTACAAATATTTGGTATCTTTTGCATTAACTTCTCTTTAATTTCATTTTTGAACAAAAAAATTTTCCCCCCTGTTTTCCCCATAACTGTATAAAACTCGGCAAAACCCAGCGGGGGAAAGGAAAAGGGGTTTTTACTACCTCACAGACTACATCCATCATAAAGGAAGTCGGGGCAGGAACCTGAAGCAAGAGCTGAGGCAGGGGGCCAAAGAAGAACCCTGCTCGCGCTTGCTCCTGTGATTTTGGCCCCCGCCTGCTCTCTTATGAACCCAGGCCCGGGCCTTTCCCCTCGGCCCCGCCCCCCCCCCCCCCCCAAGGGCCCCGGGCCCCCCCCCCCCCTCCCCCCTCAGTCTGCAATGCTTCAGCTGATTTTTCCTTTTTTCCTAGGTAAACTTCAGCTTGGTCGAGTTGACAAAATATTTAACCAAAACCAGAAAGACTTTTTGGCTTTTTCAATTCTTTTCAATTCATAAATTTCCCAAAAACCCCTTCACTACCCCACAAAAAAACCCCAAACAAACAAACAAAACAAAACACAAAAACCATTTGACCCCCAATTCTTTTTTAAAACCCCCCCCGTAAACAGGAAAGTATAGACATATTTCGTATTTTTTTTAACATTTTTGCTAAAATATCAAGAATAATTTGACAAAGGATTACAAAAATTTAAATGTGGGAAAAGGAATCACGGGAGTGACAGCCCAAAAGTGTGTGTTTGTTTAAATTTTTATCTCCAATAGAATGTTCGACTACAGGGAAAACCGAAACGTGGGGTGTTTTTGGTGTTGTTGTGGGTGTTTCCCTTTCAGGGAGTGCATGTTTTTTGTTTTGGGGTTGATGCTGGGGAACCTAGTAGATCTCCCA
This sequence comes from Mastomys natalensis, assembly GCA_021653895.1. Taxonomy (NCBI): domain Eukaryota; kingdom Metazoa; phylum Chordata; class Mammalia; order Rodentia; family Muridae; genus Mastomys; species Mastomys natalensis. Next base: position 22,209 of record JAJTUV010003464.1, on the reverse strand, counting down.
AACCCCCAATAACGGAGTTTTGGGTCACCAGTGGAGCTGGGAAGGTTTTCCTCATTTCTCTCCCCAAGGGGCCAATGAGTTTTGGGCCCCACTCTTCCGTTTTCTCGGGATCATTTTTTAAAGGAGTAACTTTACTCACCAAAAGCATACTCAAACCCTCTGTTAAAGGCTTCTTTGCTTTTTCCGGCATCAAAACCCCCTTTCAGCTGGCGTCATCACCCCTGGAACCCTGAAAATGTACTCTGAAGTGAGTTTCCACTGCCACCCCCTCCAAGGGGATCGCTGGCATTTCCCGCCAAAGACCTGTAAACCCCAAAAGACAGGATTTCCAACCCTTCCCTACTGTGGGAAGTTCACTGGCCCCCCTGCTGGCCTGTGGTTTGACCTTTCACACTCAAAGCGGGTACTGTCCTGGGACGGGCCAGGGGAGCAATGCATTTTGGTCACGTTGGACATGAAAACAAAAAACAAATAGAACTTACTTCACTGACAGTGAGGATGTCAGGATGTCTAAAGGGAAATAGGAAAGTTTTCTCAGTGGCTCGACCCCTTCCCAGCCTGCCTTGCACAGTTTCTGTTAAGGGTGTTCCTCTGTCTCACCTGTTCTGACTCCCAGAACATTTAACATCCATCTAAAGCATGCACAAATTTTGTTTTTTTTTCTTCTCCCTTCCACTAAGAATCTAGATATCTGTATTTGTAGTGCCCTGGCTGTCCTGAAATTCACTCTGTAGACCAGTGCGGGATTCAAACTTAGGAAATATTCTTGCCTCTGCCCCCCCCCTGCCCCTGCCCCTGTGCCCCTGCCCCTGCCCCCTCCCCCTTTCCCCCCTCCCCCGGGCCCCTTGCCCCTGCCCTTGCCCCTGCCCCTGCCCCTTGCCTCACCAGGCAAGGATTAAAGGAAAGCTCCACAAAAGGCCCACTATATTTAAATGTGTTTTTTTAAATTCTTGCCCCCACTCCCCAGTTCTGAATTTTACCCACGGGCAAAAACAGAGGTCCCCTAGGGAGCCACTCACGCATGAGGGCCTGGAGTTTGATTCCTGTGCTGTTAATTTGGTATTAACTTAACATGTGTTTTGGGTCATCTGACAGGAGGGAACCTCAATTTAAAGGAAAAGCCTTCATAAGCTCGGGGATGTAAGCTTTTTTCCTACATAGTGACTGATGGGAGACACCCAGACATTGTAGGGGGACCACCCCCCTGGCTGGTGGCCCTGGGTTCTATAGAAAGCAGTCTGGGGAAAAAGCCTGGGGAGCAAGCCAGAAAGCAGTACCCTCCATGGCCCCCTTTCACCCCAGCTCCTTACTTCCGGGTTTCCTGCATGGGGGAAAATTTCCGGGTCCTGACTTCCTTTGATGGTGAACAGGATGTAGAAGTAAAAAGCTAAATAAATCTTTTCTTCCCAACTTTTGTTTGGGTCATTGTTTTTTCACTACAGCCTAGTAGCCCCTAACCGAGACAATCCCCAAAACACTGGGGGGAAATGGAAACAGTATTTCTAAAGTAATTTTGGGTGTTTAACGGGTAACTGAAGAAAAGAAAAAACCCAGGAGGCCATCCCCTTTCCCTCAACTCCCAGGGAGGGGAAGAAAACAGATGAAGCTCCCATCGCAGAAAAGGAAAGCTTCTCAAAATGAAAAGGGCAGCTCAGGAGAAGCCCTGAGAATCCCCAAGCAAACCCACCCCACCCAGGAGTAAAAAGGGGAGACCAGCTGGTCTGGGGCCCCTGTGGGGGGGGCTGGCCTCTGGCCTGTGACCATGAGACAATTCTGTGTCCACTTCTGAAACCACAATCGAGGATATTTGTTCCACAGTCACTGTCCTGACTGTCTGTGTGCCATTTTGCATTTCCCCTTTAGTAAACACACTTGCTACACCCGCCTTTGTACTTAGTTTTCTTTGTAAAATTTTTCTCATTTTATTTCATTTAACCCTAAATCTGCATCTTCTTCTTTCCTTTTCTTTTTAAATTGCTGGGTTCCTGGCCCTTAATTTGGATTTCCTTCATGTGGGGGAATGTACGATTCATTTCCATCATTCCACTGCTTTTGGGCCCCTGGCTCCGGTTTTTGGTCCCTGTGTCTGGAGACTTTAAACACGTTTGTTTAACATCAGCTTTGAGGGATAAACATCTATAGCTCTGTGTTCGATTTGAGGATCACATCATAGCCTGGTTTCGAGGGGTTCTATTTTATGTTTCCTACCCAGAACATGTAAGAGTTATCCTTCAAGAAACCTTGAAGGCTTTCTGATTTCTGAGCTCAAGGCCGCCCTCTAGTGTTTAAACACAGCAAAAGTGACTTTTTCTTTTATAAAAAAAGGGGGGGAAATTTGTTTGCTGATTTCATGACTCTTGTTTCTGGAAATAATTAAATTTTCCCCACTCCTTTTCTTCTCTTTAAAAACCTTTAAAAACCCCGGTTTTGGGCCACCCGGGAGCCATTGCTTTTATTTCCTAAAAAATTGCTCCTCAAAAACTTTCCCTCTCGGGTTGCCCGGCCCATTCTCCTTGTCAGACCCTAAAGTAGCAGTGAACACAGTGCTCCTTGTGTTGGGGTCCACAGACTTCTTCCATAATGAACCCGGGCCAAAACAGAATGTATATATATATGTATAAATTGTATATATATGAAAAATTGTATGTTTAATATGTAATTGATTTTATTTGCATATGTTGTGTTATATCAAAATCAAATATGTGAAAATGTGAATGTGTAGGTAATATATATATATTTTGATTAAAAATTTTTGAGACAGCTCTGGCTGTCCCGGGGGAATTCACCATGTAAAATCACAGATCTATATCCACCTTATTTCCCTTTCACATGATTCACAGGAAAGGACAAAATTCACAGCCACAGGTCTCCCAAACCAAAAGTACCCTCTATATCCTGGATTATAAACCCCCTCTCACAAGGCAGCTGGCAAGACAGTTCAACAAGTACATGTGCCAGTTACCAACCGGTGACCTGAGTTCAATCTCTAGGACCCCGGGGATGAAGGATGGGAACCAGCTGCACGATTTTTCCCCCGGGACCTCAGAGCCTCAGCATCCGCGTGAAAAATGTTCTCTTCATTTTCCATTTTGGGAGCAGATGTGGGTGTGGTCACTTGTCCCTGAACAATAAACATTTTGGAACCATGGGAACAGAGCCATTTCACACCCCATATTTGTCAGAAAGTCCAAAAAAGGCTGGCATAAAAGAGATTTTGGGTAAACAGAATTTTCCCAATGTAGTCAGTGCAACGGGGAAAAGCTGAAGCTTGGCCCGGGCCCCTTTGGAGATTTTGGGCTATAATTAAATAAACGAAATTCCAAAATTAGCAGCATAAATCAGAAAACCAATAGGAATATAAAAGTCTTAAATTATGTAAAGAAAAAAAAAAATTAACTAATGAAATTGACCCCCAAACGCTCGCCTGCCTTCCACAAAGCGGGAAAAAGGGCTAACACTGACCTGTTTCCCTGCACCCCTTACCTTCAGAGCCAGACCAGTCGTTTCAGGGAAAGCGGTTCTCAACCCGTGGGATGTGACGGCTTTTGGGATCCAACGATGCTTTCACGGGGTCACACATGGCTCTTTTGAGGAACGTGCACTACAAGAGGTTTTGGGAAATTTAAATCATTCCACGACAACTTAAGTCCAGCCGTCTCTCCCATTCTCTCTCCCATTCTCTTCTCCCCTCACCTCTTCCCCCTCCCCAATCTTCCTCCCCCTCATCGTTCCCCTTGCCCATCCCCTCCATCTTGTGTTGCCTTGTTTATATATCAAATTGGCACAAAGCGAGAGTCATCTGGTAGAGGGACCTATCATTGCCTCCTCCACCAGGCTCTCATCCATTTGGGGTTTTCGTTCAACATTAATGGAGGTCCCAGCCATCTGGGAACAGAGACACCTTGAGCAGATGGGCGCGGATGTCAAAGACATACACTAGCCCATTTGACCACTATCCCAAATTTACATTATAGAACAAGCATCTGACCCAAGACCGCTATAAAATAATTATAAGCATAATTCTTTAAATATTATATTATTCATTTTGTATTTCAGAGTAATGTTCTTCCTGCATACTTTATGTCACCACACACATAAAGGCTCCATGGAGGCCGGAGTGTGCCCTGTGAACTGAAGTTCATGCAGTTTTGTGATCCCCACAGTCGGAACTAGGAAGGAGCTTCCGTTCCTCTGCAGCAGATCAGGCTCTTCACATCTGAGGCATTCTCCAGCCTCAGCGTGTCTTCCTGTTTCTGACTCTTTCATTTTTGTGTGTGCTTATCTTCTTTGATTTTTAAATTTTATCTTTAAGTTTGTGTGTCGTGTCTGTTGTCTTTTTCTACAAAGCACCATTGTATGTCTGTGCCCTCAAAAGGACAGAAGAGGGCATACAGATCCCGCAGCTGGAGTGTACAGATGGCTGTGAGCTTGCCTTGTGGGAGCTGGGATCTGAACTTGTGTCCTCAGCAAGAGCAGCCATGCTCTTCTCTGCGAGCTGGCTTCTCGCCCCCACCTCTCTTTGATTTCTGTCTGTAGCTTTTCCTTTCTATTATGATAAGGTTTGCTGAAGAACTTAGACCTCAGCTTCTGCTCACTGTGTGCTCTCCTTAGAGCAGCTGCAATGTAGATACATGAGATTTCCCAGATGCAGCTTTTGTGAGTCATGTGCCTAGGTGGGGTTGGACTGTTGTGTGTGGTGTCTGCCTCTTGGGCCATCATGTGGCCTGTACTCCTATCCCATGATCCTGTCCATAATTCCAGTCAAACTCACTGCTGTCCCCAAGCTGGACCTGGTCAGAATCATCTCATTAGTATGCTAATCTGTGTCCTGTCAGGTGAGCAGTTCAGTCTCTGCAGAACTCAAACAACATCTATAAAGGTTTGTGAGTATCCCCCAGGCAAAGACAGAGAAAGAAGAGAGAGATCTCACTAGCTGAGTCACTGGGCCTCCTCCTTACGTGGGACTAAGGAAGTGAAGCCGGGGGAAGATCTACGAAGAAAGAGTTGCTCTTGTTTGTCAGCTGTCGGTGGACTGGTGTGTCCCAGGGCAAATGGGAACTTAGTGCAGGCAGAGGACACGTGGACTCCCCTGCGTCAGACAAGCCTCTGCTGCTCTTAAGGCTTCCAGCTGTGGCCAACTCAGCCTGATTGTCCAGGATCATCTCTCTACTTAACACCATCTGTTACAGAATCACACCCACAGAATACCTCCACAGATACATGGGTATTTTGGGTGAATAACAAGGATCTATAATTAGACCTTCAATCCAGTCACTACATTGTTTTAAAAAGAGAATTTCCCTTATTCACCAACAAGTGGGGACAAGTAAACACACGTGATTACCTTAATACATTTGCCTAGAAGGAGCAAGCCCTCAGTAGGCTAAAAGCCAGAGACAGCACCTACTTTCATTGTGTCCAGGCAGATGCTGGGGTGCCCCCATCCCACTGCTCAAAAGACTCTGCCTCTTTGAAGGACAAGGGCTTGCACACTCATCTCAGGACAGAGGAGCTGGTCACAGATGTCCAGGAGCTTGTGGCCTCCACAGAGTGCAAAATATCAATAGAACTCAACAATCGTTGCCAAGACTTAATCCTCAGACTCGCACACTCATCTGAAATAGTCACATAAAAGGGCAACAAATTTGGAAAATCAGTAGTTTGGAGAAAAAAGATACTTCTCTAAGTTACAAAAATTCCTTCAACATTACACTGAATGGTCTTACATTAAAAAAACATTTAATAAATAACTTTCTTGGGGTGTGTTCAGTTTCCCAAAAATTCATTTAGGAATACAAAAAATTACTAAAAAAGAAGAGGGGAAATCTGGATAAAGCACTGTGCACTCTGTAGGTTTCCAACAGGTCTTTACTACACTCTGTGTAACACCGGAGTCTCTACCCAGAGCAAAGAACCTCACCAACCGGGTTCACACAAGCAGAAAGAGCAAAGAAATTGACTGACTACTGTCTGTGGGAACACCTTGGAGAAGTGGATCAACTCACAATTTGGAGTACTCTGTACACACTATGGAAAGAAATGAAGAAAAAATGTAAAAACCAAAAAAACTAAATGATACAGGGCAAGCCTGAAAAAAGTAGCTGGGTGCGAGGTTTGGCGAAGCATCAGGAAGAAATAATTCGGGGACTTTCGGACAGTGCAGCCCAGACAGTTATGAAGAGCAGTATTATTGTGGCTGAGTTCCCCTTTGTCCATGAAGCTTTCAGAAATCCCTCCTCTCTTGCCCCTGCGCACATAAGCACAAGACAGAGTCTGACTCGGAAACCCTCCTTCCCAGCATTCCCTCAGTCCCCTGAGCAGAGCCTGCAGCAGTCCAGGGACTTCCCCTACCTCTTCCAGGCCTCTCTATACAAAGTCTGCAGCTGGCAACAGTGACGTCATCACAAGGAATTTTCTGATTGGGTCTGGCGATTTGGTTTGGGTGTGTGATCTCCTTGGCTGGATCCTCACAGTCTCTTGAAGACTCAGGAGAGCAGCTGCAGAGACCACCCAGAGGACAGGATGCCACTCAGCAGAGCTCTGATTCTGGGGGTCCTCGCCTGACCACCGTGCTCAGCCGCTGTGGCGTTGAAGACGACATTGAGGGGTGAGTTGTGCAGCTGAGGGCGCCTGGACCGGGCGATGGCAATCCACAGAAGAGGGACATACACATTGTCAATATTAAGAGGTCTAATGACGTGTGATCTCTTCTTCGGGAGGCTCTGGTTGGCGAGCACAGCTCATGATCCCCAAGCCATGGTTCTCACAGTGGACCGGTGAGGGAAGGTGGAGGGCTCTGTGACAGACAGGTTGTCCCACTGAGACTTGGGAAGGTTCACGTAATAACGTTTTAATTATAAAACCAGACGACCGGGCGGTGTGGCGCAGCCTTTAATCCCAGCAGCTTGGGAGAGAGAGGCGGATTTTCGAGTTCGAGGCCAGCTGGTCTACGGTGAGTTCCAGGACAGCCCGGCTACACAGAGAAACCCTGTCCGAAAAAAACCAAAAAAAAAAAAAAAAAAAAAAAAAAAAATAATCCATGAACTATTACTCCATTCTCTGAGAGTCCCATTCCTACCTTATGTAACCTCAGGAATCATGTAACACTAAATCCGCAAATGTTTCCCTTGTTTGTTGGGTTGTCACACCCTTTTCAAGTTAGCTGGCCATGGTGGGAGGAGTCACCTTTTACTGAGCAATCCTCCAGGACTGGGTTGACTATTGTCACCTCAAAGTTGATAAGTCAAGTTAAATATAGGTGTAGTTAAAAATAGTGGAAACCAGTTGGGCCTGGCAATACATACTGGTAACTACAGTTAGGTACTGAAGTAAGAGGATCATGATTCAAGGATAGCCTGTGCATAGTGAGATTATGTCTCAAAACAGTATCTAACATACTTTAGCCTCATTAGTAAATGCCTATAAATGCCAATTTTCTTCTTTGTTTCCATTATAGATACAGTTTAATTATTGTAACAATTAAGAAATATGGGCTGCCTGTTCCACATCTGGCTTATACCCCATGAAATTCTGTGACAACTCAGCAAGCACAAGCTACACCAGCCTATGATCCTCTGCCTGTGTTGCCCGCCTCCCTCCACACTCTACCGACATTCCTTGTCCTCTCTCAGATCCTCCTTAACTCCATGCTGTGTTACAGACATGAATAGGAGGTGTGTAAAATAGCAGATGAAAAGGCATATGTCTGAAACAGGAAGTGAAAGGGTTGAGTGCCCAGGTGAAGCATGGCTGCTCTCTTCCCTGCTTTCGTGGGAGGTGGAAGTCTCACCTGCTTCTCCAGGGAGCAAAGATTTCTGTGTCTCCAGTTTCTTTATTCAGTGTCATGCTAGGATGCCCCAATCCAGTGTGAGCAGGCACAGTGGGCACAGTCCTGAGGAACCACAGAACTGAATGCTATGTGAAAATGTTCCCATTTCTTTTTAATTTAAAAGAAAAAGGGGAAATGTCATGGTCTAAAAATGCTTTGATTTAATTTAGCCTATATTACATTTTCTCATATGTAGTATATGACTTTCAATATTTTCATCAAGGAAGGCCCCAAAGCTAAATGCATGGGACACACAGGTCCTAGCTCAGCCCAGTCTTCGCTGACCCTGACTTTCACATGGTTCTGCTACCTGTCTGTCATTCCTTAAGTCTCCATGGGCCTCAAAACTAGCAATCATCACTCAATACTCACTTTGTCAAGCATTTGCTCAGCTAACAAGTTGGTGCTGAAGTATATAAACCTGCTGCCTGCCCCTGGGGAGTGGGTAGACTAGCGAGGGAAGCAGATCAAGGTCAGGAAGCAGAAAGGCCTTTGTGTGGAGAATGGACCCAGCGAGGGCAACACTGTACCAGCAGGGGGCAGTGCGGAGGCCTCGGCAGCACCTGAGGTGCAGGACGAGCACCAGCTGAAGTGAACGCTGTGTACATCACGGTTGGAAAAGACACGGAGAAGGTTTATTAATAATGGATAAGGAGCTTTGAGGGAGAAGTGTCGCATGTTATTGGCTGATAATACCAACCAAGATGGCCACACTGAGAAGGCAAAGGCCAGAGTAGCAGTCGAATGTGGATAGACAGACAGACAGAAGGGGTCATAGTGCAGTTAGAATTCAATTAATTAAAACTTGGGAGAAACCTTCAGAGTAGAGGAGGATTTCAGCAAACAGACAAACAGCAAAGAATAATTCCAACAACAACACCCTTCATTTCTGTGAGAAAAGGAGACCCCCTCAAATAGCAGGACTATGAGAGGATGGGGTAGTTAGGTTTCATTGACAGTCGCTTGTGAAGAACAGCAGACTGTAACTTGCCCAGAGCCCCTCACAGAACCTTACATGCACTCTGTCTGTCAATTGACCCCGCTCTCATCGAATTCACCAAGCCTTGTGACTGCAGTGGCCAGGCCTGGCTGCCCAGTTACCCCTTGAACAGCACCGTGTTTGACATTAGCTGGAACTCAACAAATAAAGATTGAAGAGAAGACTTTTTTTTTTTTTAAGTAAATAGTAGATCTGTGCCTTGCCGATGTTTACTTGATGGTAATGTCTACTTGGCGTCCTTTGGGTTCAGCTGTCCACACTGGCGGCCTCTCTCCATGGCAGCTCACACATGCTCACTGTCAGAAGGAAATGCTTGAATTTACAATGAATCTACAAGTGAATGTCAGTGTTGATTTAGAAAAAAATGTAAGAGGTGAGGGTTGACAGAAGCATAGAATCCAATAAAGTCTCTATTTCTTTTACTCCAGAAGAAACCAGAAGACCGTCCTGTGTGTCCCCAGTTAACCCAGGAGCTTTAGACAGAACAGTTTCCACACACTTTGTCATGATGTCACTGTTCTCTTATATAAGATTCTATATGCTCTTTCCTGTGTTGAAAAAGAAAAAGAAGAAAATTCTTTGTGTGAAAATGCCTTTTTTTTTTTTTTTTTAGGAAAAATGTAATAGATGTTATGTTATGGAAAATTAATGAAATACAAAACCTAATAAGAGAAGGAAATACACAGACTGAATCTATGAAAAGAAAGCTTTCTCCCTCCGTTCAGGTGTAAGCTATTTGGCTTGAGCCGTCCGTGTACCAGACATGGAACAAGGCAGTCAGGATGGCAGAAATGAAACACACGACATTCCACCGTTGTGTAGCATGTGTCACAGAGGGAAAGACTGGATTATAGCCCACACTGAGAGAGAAGGTGGAGCAGGTGGCCAAAATGAACCAAAGAGTGCAGTTCATGCTACTTTTAAAAGCATTTTCTATCATTTTGTTTAATAACGTTCTTCCTTCTTGTTTTCCATGATCCACCTAAATCTATCAGCCGATCATGTAGGCATATATGGTGGAGACTTCTATCAGTCTTATGGACCCAGCGGCCAGTACTCATTTGAATTTGATGGTGATGAGAAGTTCTATGTGGACTTAGATAAGAAGGAGACTGTCTGGAGGATTCCTGAGTTTGGACAACTGACAAGCTTTGACCCCCAAGGTGGACTGCAAAACATAGCTATAGCAAAACACAACTTGAACATCCTGATTAAAGACTCCAATTCTACCTCAGCTATCAACAGTACGTGCTCACCACTATGCTCCTCCCTTCCTTCCCTAGGGAGGAAAGATATGATTCGTGTATAAACGGTTCTACAAAATCCTCATTTTCCAAGGAGCACCCAGATCTCTATCACTGATTACTCATCCTCTCTCATCTTACAAATCACACATTTTATGTAATATACAGTTCACTGTTCCCATAATGTACTCTTTGAATCTTCTGAAGAGACCCCCACAGACATCCTATCTATCATTCTAGAGAGAAGGGCACAGGGAGAAAGTGGATGCAGGGCACATTAGCTCCAAGCAGAGGGGACGATCAGGCTCTGTGACTTTCATTGTGTGCCAGTCTTGTCAGGAGGGCTCCCTCACCAGTCAATGCAGAGCTTCAGGGAGAGACGCTCCCTCAGCCTCTAACATCCAGACCGTCTCCTTTGCAGAGGTTCCTGAGGCGACCGTGTTCCCCAAGTCCCCGTGCTGCTGGGTCAGCCCAACACCCTCATCTGCTTCGTGGACAACATCTTCCCTCCCGTGATCAACATCACATGGTTGAGAAACAGCAAGTCAGTCACAGACGGCGTTTATGAGACCAGCTTCCTCCTCAACAATGACTATTCCTTCCACAAGATGTCCTACCTCACCTTCATCCCTTCTGACAATGATGTTTATGACTGCAAGGTGGAACACTGGGGCCTGGATGAGCCGGTTCTGAAACACTGGGGTGTGTATGAGCTCTGCCCACCTCTGGCTCTTTCTAGTTCATTGTCATCTCTAGAACAGCATGTCTTCTGACTCTCCAGAAATGGAGCAGGAGAGTCATCACAAGTTTAAGGCCATTTTCCAATTTTAAAGAGTTTCTATGCCTAGATGTCATGTCCTTCCACAAGCCCAGCCCACAAGTCTATGTAGATTAACTGCCCCTCCTCACCCTGGCCCTATCTCACACATACATGAACATACTCCCTTCTGACTCCAAAACTTGTCTTTCTCAGAACCTGAGGTTCCAGCCCCCATGTCAGAGCTGACAGAGACTGTGGTCTGTGCCCTGGGGTTGTCTGTGGGCCTCGTGGGCATCGTGGTAGGCACCATCTTCATCATTCAAGGCCTGCGATCAGGTGGCCCCTCCAGACACCCAGGGCCCTTATGAGTCACACCCTGGAAAAGAAGGTAAGGGTCTGTGTTTGTGGGAGATAATGTCACCACACAGGGGGAAGGAAGGGAAGGGGAGGGACTAATGGAAACGTGCTTGGGACATGGTTGGAGAATTGTTCTGTGGCATCATCACAGCTCAGGCACCTCTGAAACCCATCTGTCTCCTGTCTGTTTTGTGGCAGGCATATGGCCCTCTTCAGGGAGGAAGTGGTGTGCTGGGTGACCTGGAGCAGTGTATCTTCCAGCTCAATGCATCATCATCTTTGTCTTCCCAAAGTGTCCCCCATCTGTCTTTTCCCTTGGTCCTGGGGCTGTCCTCACTCACAGCTCACACACCCTTGGAATTCTCCAGATCTGAGTTTTGGTTTTTTGGCATCTCTCAAATCATATCTACTATGGATTCTCTGAGACCCTGATTCAGTAATCCCATAAAACTAATAAATTTTTTCTTATATGTTGTCTACTGGGTTTTGCTTTTTTTTTGTTTTTCTGTCTTTCATTTTGGAGCTTACTGGAGCCAGAACCAAATACTCTCATGTCCAGTGTCACAGGAACAACCAAATGCAGCCAAGAATGCTTCTGTATCTTAGCCAAGGTTGAACTTTCAATCTTTTTGTTCCCAGCCCTGAGCACCTCATCTGTTCTCAGTCAGGTTCAGGTGTGTGAAATCTGCCTCAGTGTACACTTGCTGTTAGGAGATAACAAGGCACAGGGTGCATCCAGTAACCCCAGCACTCCAGAGACAAAGCAGGAGAGTCCTCACAAGTTTAAGGCCAACCTGGTCTACACAAGACAAGCTAGGAGCTACATAGAAAGGTCCTGTCTAAAGAGATATAGATGTTGGCTATTCATGCCAATTTAAGTGACAGGAAAACCTTTCCTGTCATGGAATCCCTTTATAAACTTTATATACTGTCCTGGCCAGCAGGGCATTAAACAGAGGTCCGGGGAGGTCACCTGAAAGAGAAGGTAGGGGACACAGGCAACGCAAGAAATGACGATCTGTCTGTAGTCTGGTCAGATTGCAATTTTTACTTTTTCACACAGGCGTTATATACACAAAAAAGGCAGGATGTGGGGGAAAGGGATGACGCAGGAATGTAGGTGTCCAGGGGGAGTATAGATATCTTCCAGAACAGAGTATCAGCTGGATGAAGGTTCAGGGGACAGACCACTATGCCTCCGCCTATGATTCACTTGTCCTTATCTAAGTTGGTACTGTCCACCAAGGCTACCTATCTACAAGGTCTATGACTAGCCTGGCAATTTTCCACCAAAGCTGCTTGTTTAGAATAGCTTCTAGCCATCTGTTTCAATGTTTTTCCACAGAGACCCAAGACTTTGTGTTAGCAGGCATGTATGTCAGGCCTACTGCTGATTTTAGGCCTATGGCTGATTTTAGGCCTTCAGTGTATAAGCAGGGCTCTGCCCCTGACAGAATACTTTGTAAACTTAGTAAATCTTCAAGGCAAGAAAGTAATCAGACCCCTTCCTGAGGATCTCCAGCAGCCAGGCTCCTCCCCCAGACCTCTCTGTCGTAACAGCAATTTCAGCCTCTAACCGTCACAAAGGTCATTTCCAGCCTCTCAATAGGACCATCCCCAGATTATGCAAATTTTACATGAAAAGTCTGAACAAAAAGCCATCAATCGCAGAACAGGAAATCCCACTAATTCCTGAACTTCCCACAGAAACCCACCAATCCCTAAGCAGAAAAACCACTATTCCCTGAGATCCCCTAAGCTTGTGGCTTGAAACCTCTCTGACCCTAATCCTGGAAATCTCTGCCCTAAAAAGCTCCACCCTCAGAAATCCTATATAAAGGCTTTGTCTGCTTAGTTTGCTGGTGCCCTCTCCCAGGATCAGGGGCAGCAAACTCTGGTTTCATTCTTCCACTTCCTGCACTTTCCAATCCCATTTATGAGATGTGCTGCCTGGTCTGATTCTCTCATTGGAAGAACCCAAGGAACAATGAAGAGAAGACCCTACCCTGGGGCATCTAGTCCCAGCAGGTCTAGGTCCATCCTCTTGTACTGAGGCCCAACCAGGTAGTTCCCTCTCTAGAGGGAGGAAATCCAATGGCAGGGAACAGAGACCAAGCAAGACAGTCCCCATTCCACTTGTTAGGAGACCCACATGAACACCAACCTGCACATTTCCTACAAATGTCTAAGTCTAGATCCTGCATGTTCCCTAGTTGGTGGCCCAGGCTCTGTGAGCCCCATGGTCCCAGGATAGTTGACTGTGGATCTTCTTGATCCCTCCAACTTGATCACTTCTGTCCTTCACTCTTCCACACGATTTCCTGAGCTCTGTCTGATGTTAGACTTGGGTCTTTGCAATTGTCTCCATCCATTGCTGGAAGAAGCCTCTTGGGAGACAGTTATGCTAGGTTCCTATCTGCAAGCATAGCAGAGTATCATTAATAGTATCAGGGGCTGGCTATTATGAGTTAGAGCAGCTATTGGTTGGTTGTTTCCTCAGTCTCTGCTCCATCTTTATCCTTGAATATCTTGTAGGCAAGACAAATTTTGGGTTGAAGATTTACAGGTGGATTGATATCCCACTCCCTCCTGCTTGAGTACAGGAGGTGGCCACTTCAGTCTCTATATCCCCTTTGGTAGGTCACCCCCATAGACTCTATTCTCTCCCATCCCAGGCCTCTAGCTGGTCACTAGAGATTCATCCTGTCCTCTAGTTTCTATTCTTATTCCCAGGCCTCTCTCACCCCACTTCTCCCCACACCTGATCACCACCCCCATTCCCTTCCTCACTACCTCTCCTACCCAGTTCCCTTTCTCCATACAGGTCAGATGACTATTTAGTTTCTCCTTCTGAGTAAGATTTGAGCATCCTCTCTTGGGACCTCTTTATTACCCAGTTTCTTTGGGTCTGTGAATTGTAGGATAGTTATCCTGTAGTTTACGGCTAATGTCTACTTATAAGTGATTACATTCCATATATGTCTTTCTGGCTCTGGGGTCCCTCACTCAGGATGATATTCTAAAATTCAATCCATTTGTCTGCAAAATTCATGATGTCTTTGTTTTTAATAGCTGAATAGTATTCCATTGTGTAAATGCACCACATTTTTTAAATTCATTCTTCAGTTGAGGGACATGTAGGTTGTTTACAGTTTCTGGTTATTAAGAATAAAGCTGTTATGAACACAGTTGAGTAAGTAGTATACTGGGGAATCCTTGGGTATATGCCCAAGAATGTTATAGCTAGGTCTTGAGGTAGAGCTATTTCCAGTATTCTGAGAAAACACCAAATGTATTTCTAAAGTGGTGGTACAAGTTTGCACTCACACCAGCAATGGAAGAATATTTCCCTTGCTCCACATCCTCACCAGCATGTGCTGTCACTTGAGATTTTGATCTTAGCCATTCCAATGAGTGTAAGATGGAATCTCAGGGTTATTTGAGTTGATTTGCATTTCCCTGATGACTAAGGGTGTTGAACATTTCTTTAAGTGCTCCTCTGCCATTCGAGATTCCTCTATTGAGAATTCTCTGTTTATCTCTGTACCCCATTTTTAATTGGATTATTTGGATTCTTGGTGTCTAATTCCTTGAATTCTTTATAAATTTTGGATATTAGCCTTCTGTCAGATATAGAGTTGGTAAAGATTTTTCCCAATATGTATGCTGCCATTTTGTCCTTTTGACAGTGTCCTTGCCTTACAGGAGCTTTTCAGTTTCATGAGGTCCCATTTATCAATTGTTGATCTTAGAGACTGAGTCATTGCTGTTGTGTTCAGGAAGTTGTCCCCTGTGCCAATGAGTTTAAGGCTATTCACCACTTTCTGTTCTATTAGATTGAGTATATCTAGTTTTATGTTGAAGTCTTTGATCCACTTGGACCTGAGCTTTGTGCAGGGTGATAAATATGGATCTATTTGCATTTTTCTACATGCAGACATCCAGTTAGACCAGAACCATTTGTTGAAGATGCTTTCTTTTTTCCATTGTATAATTTTGCCTTCTTTGTCAAAAATCAAGTGTCATAGGTGTGTAAGTATATTTTAGGGTCTTTAATTCAGTTCCATTGATCAACCTGTCTGTTCTTATACCAATACCATGCAGTTTTTATTATTATTGCTTTGTAGTATAGCTTGAAGTCAGGGATAGTGATATCTCCCAAAGTTCTTTTATTGTTCAGGATTGTTTTAGCTCTCCTGGAGTTTTTTGTTTTTCCATATGAAGTTAAGAATTGCTCTTTCAAGGTCTGTGAAGAATTGTGTTGGAATTTTGATGGGAATTGCATTGAATCTGCAGATTGCTTTTGGTAAGAAGGACATTTTCACTATGTTAATCCTACCAATTCAAGAGCATGGAATTATCTTTCTATCTTCTGATATCTTTCTCAATTTCTTTCTTCAGTGACTTGAAGTTCATATAGATCTTTCATTTGCTTTGTTAGAGTTACACTAAGATATATTATTCATGGCTATTGTAAAGGGTCTTGTTTCCCTAATTTCTTTATAGGCCCATTTATCATTTGTAAAAAGGAGGGCTACTGATTATTTTTTAAGTTAATTTTGTATCCAACCACTTTGCTAAAGGTGTGTTTATCAGTTGTAGGAGTTCTATGATAAACTTTTGAAGTCACTTGTATATACTATCATATCATCTGTGAATAGTGATACATTGACTTCTTTTCCAATTTGTATCCCCTTGATCTCCTTTAGTTGTCTTTCTGCTAGAACTTCAAGTATGATATTGGATATGGAAAGAGTGAGCAGCCTTGTCTTATTCCTAATTTTAGTGGAATTGTTTTAAGTTTCTCTCCATTTAATTTTATATTGGCCATTGACTTGCTATATATTTCCTTTATTATGTTTAGATATGTGCCTTGTATCCCTGTTCTCTTCAAGACTTTTAACATGAAGGGGTGTTGGATTTTGTCAAAGGCTTTTTCAGCATCTAATGAGATGATCGTGTGGGGGTTTTTTCTTTCAGTTGTTTATATGGTGGATTATATTGATGGATTTTCATACACTGAACCATCCCTGCATCCCTAGGATGAAGTCTACTTGATCATGGTGGATGATGTTTTTTTATGTGTTCCTGGATTTGGTTTATAAGTATTTTATTGAGTATTTTTGTATCACTGTTCATAAATGAAATTGGTCTGAAATTCTCTTTCTTTGTTGGGTCTTTGTGTGATTTAGGCATTAGGGTGACTGTGGACTCATAGAATGAATTTGGCAGTGTTCCTTCTGTTTCTATTTTGAGAAATAGTTTGAGAAGTCTTAGGTCTTCTTTGAAAGTTTGGTGGAATTCTGCACTAAAACCATTTGGCCCTGAACTTTTTTGGTTTAGAAACTTTCAATGACTACTTCTATTTCTTTAGGGGTTATGGGACTGTTTAAATAGTTTATCTGATCTTGATTTAACTTTGGTAAGTGTTATCTGTCTAGAAAATCATCAGTTTCATTAAGATTTCCCAATTTTGTGGACTACAGGCTTTTGAAGTAAGACCTAATTCTTTGAAATTCCTTGTTGTCTGTTGTTATGCCTCACTTTTCATTTATGATTTAGTTTATTTGGATACTATCTCTCTTTTCCTTTGGTTAGTTTGGCTAAGGCTTTATCTCTCATTGATTTTCTCAAAGAACCAGCTTTTACTTTCACTGATTCCTTGTATTGTTTTATGTTTCTAATTGATTGATTTCAGTCCTAATTTTGATTATTTCCTGGCTTCTACTCCTCTTAAGTGTGTTTGCTTCTGTGTTTTCTTTTCTACAACTTTCAAATGTAGTTTTACGTTGCTGGTCTGAGAATTTTCTAATTTCTTTCTTTATTATTAGATATGTTATTTGTTTACATTTCAGATGTTATCTCCTTTCCCCATTCCCCTCCCTCAGAAACCCCTTATCCCATCCCTCCTCCTCCTGCTTTAATGAGGGTGTGCCCCCACCCATCCACCTACTCCCTGCCCTTGAATTTCTTTATGGAGTCGCTTAGTGCTATGAACTTTCCTGGTAGCACTGCTATCATTGTGTCCCCATAAATTTACGTGTGTTGTGTCTTTATTTTCATTGAATTCTAGAAAGTCTTTCATTTTTTTTCTTTATTTCTTCTCTGACCTAGAGATCATTGAGAGAGAGCTGTTCTGTTTCCATGAGTTTTTAGGCTTTCTGGTGTTTCTGAAGTCCAGTCTTAATCCATGGTGGTCTGATAAGATGCAAGACATTATTTAAATTTTTTCGGTATCTGTTGAGGCTTGCTAAGACTATATGGTCAATTTTGGAGAAGGATCCATGAGAAGCTTAGAAGAAATTATATTCTTTTGTATTTGTATTTGGGTGAAATGATCTGTAGATGTCTGCTAGGTCCATTTGATTCATAATGTAGGTTAGTTTTGTTATTTCTCTGTTTTGTTGTCTGGATAACTTGTCGATTGGTGAGAGTGGAGTGTTGAAGTCTCCCACTATTAATGTGTGGGATTCAACGTGTGATTTATGCTTTAGCAATGTTTCTTATATTTTTGGTTGTGAGCCTAGCCTTTAACGGCTGAGCCATCTCTCCAGCCCGCAATGTTTCTTTTACAAATGTGGCTACCCTTGTGTTTGGGGCATAGATGGTCAGAGTTGAGATATCATCTTGGTACATTTTTCCTTTAATGAATATGAGGTGTCCTTCCTTGTCTCTTTTGATTAATTTTGGTTGAAAGGCTATTTTATTAGCTATTTGAATGGGTAGGTACTCCAGCTTGCTTCTTGGGTCTGTTTACTTGGAAAACTTTTTTCCAGCCCTTTACTCTGAGGTAATGTTTAGTGTGCCCTTCCCCAGACTTGAGCAGGCCAGAAAGAATTTGACCTTGCTACAACAGTACCTAGGTGGAATTATCTGCCCTGGCTATACATGCAACTTCCTACAGTAACTTAGAATAGACTGCCCACTGACCTTGACTTGTGGATGTAATATGGTTGAAACAAAGGAGGGGCTAAGTGGGCGTTAGATTTTGATGCGCAGCCTAGAACAGACCACACCAGACCAAATGGTTCCACGGGGGGTGGGGGTTTATTTAGGGTGGTGGGCAAAGGTGGGGAGAGAAACGGGAGAAGGTGGCAGGGGGGAGAGAGAAAGAAAGAGAGAGAGAGAGAGCAGAGAAGTAGAGGAGTAGAGGCTGGCCATGACCACATGGAGAGAGAGGAAAGGGAAGGGGAAGGGGCTGAGAGAAGCTAGGGTCAAGAGAACAGGAGGGTAAGAGAGAGAAGAGGGGGCAAGCAGCCCCTTTTATAGTGGACAGGCCTATCTGGCTATTGCCAGGTAACTGTGGGGAGGAACATACCTGGCTGTTGCCAGATAACTGTGGAGGTGGAGTTTAGACAGAATACTAACATTCCCCTGTTTTGGTCTAATTAAAAAAGAAAATTAGAAAGAGGTGACAACTAAGCAGGAATAGGGTCGTTGTGATATCTGGCTACTTCCTGCTGGCATTGGGGGCGATGTGTCTCTAGGGGGAACCTAGAAGAATGGGTATGGGGAATGTTTGTCCGGTCTTAGGAGAGTTGGCTGTTTCCTGCTGTCCAGGGTCTATGGAGCGACCCATCTGAGGATAGGTCAGAAGGAACAGGTCCAGTAGAAGCAGCTGTGTGTGTGACAGGAGATAGAGCATCTGGAGGTTGCTTCTCTGGAGCTGCTTTGGATGTGCCTGGACTTGACAAGATCTGGAATGGCATCTATTTGGTCCATGAGAGGTAGATCTGAGTGGGTTTCCTATAGCTTATAAATTTATAAAAGAGATAACAGCATGAGTTAACAACACGAGCAGTCTTTAAGATGAGCCTTTGTTGGATCGTATAGTGGTATGTTTTATTAGAGTTAGGCAAGTTTATAGGAACTTAGATAATTTAGGACAGTGGCATAGCAAGAAGAGGAAATATGAAGCATTTAATTGTTGTGGATAGTCCCAGCCTTGTATTTTGATGCTAGTTCCACTTTCCTGGGAGGGGCTGCAGAGGATGATTGAATCTGTACACAGGTGATGTCTTGTGAACTTTCTGTCCAATTAAACTTGTAAAATAAAGGCTAGAGCCAGTGATTGGGCAGTAGAAGGAGAGGTGGGGAAAAAGACTTAGGGGAGGAGAGAAGAGGAATTCGATATAAGAAGTAGTCGATGGAGGAAAGGATAGAGAAGGAAGTCGACGAAGGAAGGTGAAGGAGTAGGAAGCTGACGACGGAGGAGCAGGAGGTGGAAGGACAAACACACGGCCTGGATAAACCACAAGTTATAAGGGATCTCATAGTTGGGGAATAGAGTAGTGTAATGGTAAATCTGCCCAATCTAGGCATGCAATTTATACCATAATTATTGAGTTGTGTTTTCCTTACTGGTCTTATTTTGGTCGGAGATTTACCGCAACATTTAATTGATGGCAACTGAGTTTAGGTAATGAGGTAACAGATAATATCTGTGAAAGCTTAGCTGTTAATGTAGTCAGAAGTCTGAGAAAAAGTAAACAATAATCTACCAGTTATATATTATTTTAAAAAATGACAGAGTCCACTAGCCAACAGTTCCCATGGTCTCCATAGTCTCTTGGGAAAAGTTAGTTTGGCTTCCAAGTGTAGAAGACGCAGGGCTTTTTCTCTGTGGAATGGATATGTGTGACATGAGAAATGACTTACCTTGGTTTGACTTATCTAAGTCATTTGACTCAGAGCATCCAGTTTAGCCCACTGTGTTTGTTAGTGACTATATCATCACATACAATCCAGGCTGTATCTTCTAGGTATCTGGTGTCCAAGTCTTCTGAAACTATCTTGGGGCAACTGTTAGAGGCTTTGGGAATTCTGTCAGCCATAAACTTAAATATATTATTAGCAGACTTCTGACAAGATTGACATCCATAAGGATTGGTTGTACCTGAATAGAATTTAATAGCAGTAGTAAAAATCTATCAAGACAGAGTCTTCCCTATCCTGTCTTATGTAACTTTGGCGAGTTGTGTAGGTAGAGAAAAGCACATTTTTGTATTAGCAAAGAAACATTTGGCCAGGACCAGAATAAGAAAGCTGGCAACAGTGGCATACAATCATATGGCTGGTGAGTTGGGGCTGTGGGCCACAGATCATGACCCGGGGTTGTGCTATAGGCCCACAGCTAAGGGTATAGGTGCTGCGGGTCAGGTCTGCAGCATTGCAATAGGGCAGGACTTCCTACTAGCTGCCAGAAGTCACTGCCCAATGACTCTGGTGGCTAAAGTCTGCAGTGGGCAAGGAAATGCAAGCATGTCCCGTATCACAGCAACATTCATGTTAGTTGTGTTTGTGGCAGAAGGCACAGCTAGCACTCACTTTACAGGTCCCAGGCAGAGAGAGAGAGACAGAGAGAGAGAGAGAGAGAAAGAGAGAAAGAGAGAGACTCCCTCTCGTGTTCCATCAGCCATGCCCTTTGCATGGGTGGTTGCGCACATGTGGAAGCAAGTCTCAGAGAGGGTCCCTGGCAGAATGTAAGGAGTAGACCCAGAGCAGAGCTAAGAAACAAAGAAGGGAAGGGAGCAAGCAGGGTGCTCCTGCTGCTTCAGGCGAACCAACTGAACTATGTGGGTCCAATTGGCCGCAAATGATGGAGGAAGCAAAGTGGGGAAGGGAGCAAGCAGGGTCCAGGGCCCACTGCTTCTCAGGCAAACCAGCTAAACTAGTGAGTGTAGCCAGCCGCAAATGATGGAGGAGGAGGGGGGAGTCCTAGAATGAGGGTCAGGGAAGCACAGGGTTAGCTGTGAGCTCAAGTGTCGTGTCCACCTTGACCAGCAAGTAAGACACGACACAGTTGGATCCTTCTCAATCAGCTTTATTTCAGGAACGAATCTTGACTAACGGGACAGGAACGGGACGGGGAGAACCCAAGGAGCAAAAGCAGGCTCCTTATATTCCGCCCAAGGCGGGCTGAGTGGCTCAGGATAGGTTAGGTTGAAAACACCTCATTAGCATAGGTCCGTGTTCTCTTAGGATAGGTTAACTGCCAACATCCCATTAGCATAACTGTCACTAGCTCATTAGCATAACTGTCAACTGCTGACACATGCGCAACAGACTTCTTTACTCAGGAAGCTGAGCTGGCCTTGGAAAACCGGCGCCATCTTAGAATGGCGGCCTAGAAGTAAAAGGTACACCATCCTGGTCCTGGCCAATCACGGATCGTGGCATGGTCTGAACCTATAGATCCAGAGTGGTCAGATGTAACCTCACACCACTGTCAGCACAGCTCCACGCCATACAAGGAGTTGTAAATGACAAGGACAAGCCAAGGCTCACGTCCGCCTTAGGGGCGTGGCTAAATGGCTCTCCACACTCAAGAAATCTTTCTTGAGACCATGTGGACAGTTAGTCTGACCAGTGGGGAATGGGGGAACAGGCAGAACACATAGAGGTATTAGAGCAAAGGTAGATGAATGGTTGGATATAGGGAACCTCTTTCCATTTACCAGACTGCTGGTAGTATGTGTATGTTAAGACCCTTTAAAATGATTGGGTCTAGCATGCCATTAGTGGCCACTTTAATCCATTATCTAGAGGGTACCTGTGGCCCGCCAGTTTGTCCAGGTTTTTCCCACAGGTACCAAATCCAGACCTTATTGCAGAGTAGTATCAATTTGGAAGGCCTCAAATCAGGTGTTAATTTTAGAGATTTGAGGTTTTTGAGGAGACAACCCAGTGGGGTATCTGAGGGTGCAGTCAAAGACAATGTGGAGCCTGCCCATTGGGTGACAGGGGCTGTTACAGAGCTACTCGTATCCGCGTCCCGAAAGAAAAGTCGCAACAAAATCAGGCAAACAGCCTAGATATCAGGTTGTCATGAGAATATCTAGGGCCTCGGCTGTGGCAAACTCCTAGAGCTCACCAGAAAGCAGTTCAACCTGGTACCAGGATTTCTGGCTGCTGCAAGAGCTTGGGGGGTGCGCGTCTTCTCCGCAGGCAAGTAAGACATGACGCCTGGATTCTTTTCTTCACAGCTCTTTTATTTTGAAGAATCTGCTTCCACTCACCC